>VOPJ01005288.1:0-58807 GCA_014673585.1 Semibalanus balanoides | reverse complement strand
TTGCTGAGCTTCTTTTATTTGAGAGATCTTGTTAGGAATTAAATCAAGGTAGAAAATGTTACAAATTGTTCTGGTGTACTCAAAACAATTAGGGATCTGGTCCAGCCTTTGAGTTGTGGTCATTTTATATACTTTTTTGGTCCACATATTTTTTTATCTCTGAAAATTTGTTCTCTGTTCACCCCATATCACCAGCATTTTGTAGTTATAATAATACTATATTTTCCTCACAATGATTTAGTATCTATTACAAATTATGAACTTTTACTTTCCAAGTGAAATAATTTAAAATGGAAACTTGGTGTTCCTGACAATATTTTGTTTTATCTCCACCTATGGATTTTTACTCTCCTGGACCAGGTCATGAAACACAAATTCAACTCTGAATTCTGGTCTGCATGAGACAGATGCCTTGTCATCACTGTTTATGTTCATTCTCTGCTGATATTTTGCACTGCATTATTTCCATACATGTAAATATCAATGGTTTTAGGGACTGAATGGGTCTGGAGCTGTCAATGTCAACTCATGTCCACTGTATCTGCTACCGTTCTAGATGGTGGTGATCAGCTCACTGCCTCCTCCGACGGAGGGGGTGCGCATCGAGCAGCCAGGCACGGTGGTGCACATGGGCTCCCGGGCGCTGGGCAGCGGCACCCTGTACATCGCTGAGAGCCGCGTGGCCTGGGCCGGCACCGACGGCCAGGGCTTCTCCCTCGAGTACCCGCACATCATGCTGCACGCCGTCTCCCGCGACACGTCCGCCTTCCCGCAGCCCTGTCTCTACCTGATGGTCGACGCCAAGATCGGTCCGGAGAGTGATGGTGAGTGGGAGGAGCTCTGGTTACTGTGCTGGGACCGTGGGATGCTCTTGTGGGGATGGCCAGATGTTGATGAGTTAGTTTATTTCATGTTTCGGCTTAGTTTTTGTGGTGGAAAGCAAAATGTAAATAGCTGTTCGGACGGCTCACGTCAGTTGCTTGTTTGTGCGTCCCTTTCGCTACTGTCTGTGCTACATTTAATTGTATGGTTTAAACATGATTTTCTGTTATCGGTTCTACGCTACGTAACATTTGGGAAAATTTGAGAAAAACTAGTTAATCCATTCTTCGATTATCGGAACGATCAGTTTTATCCGTGCTTTGTTTCTAAGGTCCATGCAAATACCTCCCTTTTCCCATGTCCTTTTCCATTTGTGTCTTGCTAGTTTTTGTGTCCATTATCATTTCGCAATTGCTACTCTAGCCTAGTAGAAACTAATCAATATATGACTATCCCTCCCGATACTCTAATCTTCAACAGTGCTATCGTCCCGGACAGATGGCCTCCCCGCCCTCGTAGTCAATCGAGGCACCTCTATTTCTCAGACGCGGCGGCAGATGGCAGTGGCGGCAGCAGTGATGAGGACGCCGCTTCTGGCAGCAGCGTGACGGAGGTGCGGTTCGTGCCGGGCGACGGTGCCGTGCTGGACGCCATGTTCCACGCCATGTCAGAGTGCCAGTCCATGCACCCGGACCCCAACGACAGTGTGTCCGCCGACGGTAAGCACCATCTTCCCCTCGGCCTTCATCCGCCGTCGCAGCTCTGTTCAACGACAGACGGACGTCTGCTGACTTCAAGCATGCGTGAAAAAGAGTGTGACATTTATCACACTTGCTAGACATGCGTTTGGGTTCGTTTGGCAAATAACCTACATAACTATAGACTCACCCTTAAACCTTTTATCCAGGGGGGTGACACTACTTGAGCGCGCTATAGGCCGCCTTTTCGGAGCCGAAAATACTCGTTGTGACGTCACCGGAGGCTAGCGCGCGGCTGGCTACCGGCGCTGACGACGTCCTGCCCGCCTGCACGGCTGCCGTGAGTGCCGTGGCGCTGCGCACGCGCATAAAATATGTCCCATGGCAGAGGCGTTAAGCCAAGAAGGGTCCCTAGGGTCCCTAGGTACCCCCCCCCCCTCTTGGACATTTGGGCCCCTTGGATTGGACAAAAAGCTTTCTTTGTTTGAGACGCCCGAGATCCCCTCAGACCTTGCAACACGCAATCCTTAGACCACCGAGCGCTTTCTCAGATCAGAACTACGGCAACTGTTATGTCCTGGAAAGGCTCTCTAGACAGGCCCAGGGTCCCAAAAGCTGGCCAAGGTCCCCTCAAGCCGGTCGAGGAAGCCCCTCGAGGCTCTCCAAGGCCCTCTCTACTGCTTGGCCGAAGGCCCTCATGGTGGCTAAGGCCCCTCGAGCTGGCCAAAGCAGCCCCCTCAAGCTGAAAAGGTCCTCTCAAGCTGGCCGAGGAGCCCCTGAGCTGCTGAGGGCACCCGTGCTGACCAAGGGCCCTCTCAAGCTGCTCGAGGGCCCCCTCGAGCTGGGCCCAAGGGCCCTCAGCTGACCAAGGGACCATCAAGCTGGGCTGAGGGCCCCCTCAAGCCGGTCCGAAGGGCCCTCAGCTGCAGTCGAGGGCCCCTCAAGCTGGTCGAGGAGCTCCCTCGAGCTGGCCAAGGGTCCCCCTCTCACTGGCTAAAGGTCCCTCATGTGTCTGAAGGCCCCTAGAGCTTACAAGGTCCCCTCTAAGCCGTCTTGAGGCCCCCATGCCGGCCGAGGGCCCTCTGAAGCTGGCCGAGGGCCCTCAAGGTGGTGGCTGGAAAGGCCCCTCGAACTAGCCAAGGGCCCTCAATAACGGCCGAGGGACCCTCAAGTAGATTTGAGGGGCCTTCGGCCGGCTTCCCTTACCCCTCTCCCAGAAGTTTTTGGGGGGTCAACTGACCTTTTGACCCCCCGCGCCGGATGACGTCACCGGAGGCGCCTGCAAGGGAAGCTGTTGCCTCCGGTTGAGTCACCCGGCGGTCCGTCGTGTTCAAGGTCAAATGGCTCGTGTCCTTACCTGGTTATAAGGCCTTGCTTTTATCATCGGCTTGACCCGGCAACACCTCCTTGGTTGCATCTATTGCTGCTAATTTTGTTATCAGCTGGCGACATTTGGGTGAATAGGACTGAAACATATACATGACGTAATCCAGTGTCACGGAACTGAACATGTTGCGACCTAACCGTGCTGCACGTTTACGGACACTTGCGCGTTTATACTGTTTACAATGGCACACGAGGTATTTGCTTATCGAAAGGCGAAAGCTTCCTGGGGCTTAAGATTAGATGCTAAGCTAATGCTAATCGATACGCTGTTAACACATGCTTGCCGTTTTTCATAGTACCTATATGTTTTCGTTGATAGTTTCCTCTCTGATGGGCCTCAGAATGCAGACTGAGTGACAGCCTCCCGTATATTTTGCTCGGCAGATAATAGATATAATACAGCCTCATAGTGTCCGGATAATAACTGCCTTGTCTAAGCACCAAACTTCCAACGCAGCTGAGGGGCGTTACTGAGGAGTAGGAGCGGCAGCGTATCCTGATCGTTATCTGTCCCCTTCGTTTTTTTTTTAGAGAGAGAGAGGTATATATTTACTCCACACACACAAAACTCACAGCAATCACACGCTGAGCAAATAAGTTATTCAATGATACACCAGTACGACAATCGAATCTCACTTCACCCCCCCCCCCCCCCCCCAGCTGAAGATCAACACGGCTGGCTCGGCCGCATCAGTATCGCCAGCTAACAGCAGCGCCATTTATACACATACAGCAGCGCCACCTATAATAGATCATAGCGCCAGACAGTGGCGTCTTCGCAGTCACGTCGCAACTTCAGACGCACGTCTAGAGCTCATCATCCAGGTCTGGGTCCGAGCAACACCGCACCAACTTCAGCGAGTCCTTTGGCAGTCTGCAGACGAAGAGTCGCGGCCCACCGCAGATCGCCACCGCCCGCTCGCTGCAGGCGCGGGCCGAACCAGACCCCGAACAGCGGCCTCCCGCGCCCCTCGCGCGAGTGCGCCGAGTGGTTCCACCCCGCATGGAGATGGTCACCACCACGCAGCGCACGGGCGCCGGCTCCCATTCGGTTGACGACATGATGGGGATATTTTGAGTCTGTCCGTTCAATCTTTCTTAAGCTGAAGATATGTAAATGTCAGTAAGGGTATCTCTATTAGCATGGAACTGCCCGCCGAACGCAAACGCAACCCCGCTGGTTCGAAGTTAAAACGTTTTGCGGGTCCGGTAAGGCTTGGCAAGGTCACATGTTAGTTAGTCGTCAATGTCAGTGCAGGTGCAATAACGTTCACTTACTTTCAAGCAGGTCAGTTCCGGACCTCAACCAGTCGGAAGCTAATATTCGAGCCTCAAAACTTCAAACCACTGCAACAGGGATTTTTCCATTTAAATCTCGTCAATATAGCTCTAGAGCACGTGCGAGGTCTACATCATTGCTACCTCGAGGACATTATTCATTGTTGATTGAGGGCACATTTCTTTTTAATTCAAAATCAATCTATCAACTGATATTTTAAGATAAATATTTGCACATTACATTCTTGGCGCTAAGTTGAAAAATGTAAATTTATTAATTTTGATAATATACATATTTTGGATGCAATAAGTAGTAACAACTAATGTTTTTTCAATATGTTATCAAATACTTCATACGCACTGCCGTGTTTTAAATAATATTCCATATTAATAAAGTTTCATGATAAGAGATCATGCGTTCGCATAAGATTGAACCAGATTATAGGTTATATTTTTACAGTATTTTCAGATCATTATTTGATCAGTTTACAAGTGTACAAGTGTAGCGCGTGAAGCCCTCTCCAAGTATTCGCAATACACTCGGGCAGGGCTGGATTTTTCGCTTATGACCGGAGTCCGTTTTTTGTTTGTTTAAGAATGGCCTCAGGACTGGAAATTTGCTATGTTTGGGCGTAATGTAGGATACCTACATAGTATTTGGCTTTGCTGCTGCAAATCTGAGGCGCTATTTTGACGCTAAACATCTCCAGCGCCGAGTTCTGAGCACATTCTTTAAAAAATCGAGCCAGCGGCTCGATGATTTTTTTTTAAAGAACGGCCTCTGGTCCCGGGACCCGGTGGATACAAATCCATAGGTCTATAGTAAAATTGCATTGTTAGGAAAAGTAATATTTCCTTTTTTAATATTATTTTTTTAAGCTTGGAAAGTACAAATTCCTAATTTTATAATATATATTAAATCCTTGTGAGGGAAGTAATTGTATTTTCACTATATTGTAGGGGACTGCAGGTTAAATTAATAGTCAGGTGAAAAGGGCTAATTTCCAGGAAAATAATATGAAGAGAGCAAAATTGTTTGGACTCAAGAAGCCCAGAAAATATCCAAAATTACCAGGTGTATTCCAAGTAATGCAAAGTGGAACTCGTCGGATGACTGCGATGGGCACATTAAATTTACCATCACCACGGAGGCTTCATGCATAAATCACATTTTCCTTATCCTCGTCTTATCTCCTATTAGTGTTATTTATTTATTTTGCATAGAAAATAGTTACAATTCCACCTTGTTGATGTTTTGTGTGATATCATGATGGACTAAGGGTTTTTAACTTTGTCTGCGATCGTAGGTCTTACCACTTCGCTTTTTTATATATAAAGCCTTTACAGGTAAAGGTTTTGCAGTGCGTAACTGCAAAGCCCTGCAAACCAGTGTCCTAGGATTGCTTTAAAGCCAGGGTGCAGAGTGGAAAATTTAGACTGAAAATCAGGAAAAAGAGTGGACAATTATACCTTAAAAAGAGCCTTTTTCAAGGATATACCTATTTTGTTCTGAAACAAAACTTGATCAATTTTCTGGCTGCTTACATAATTGAAATAAATAGGTGAAAAAATAATCTCAAAAGTGAAAAAGAGTGGAAAAAACTTCAAATAGGGCAAAAAGAGTGGAATATTATATATTGTAGGGTGTCGCTTTACACCCAAAATGTTCCATCCTAGGACACTGCTGCAAACATGAGTGCGTAACTGCAAACATGAGTGACCCTTCCCTCTATTCCAACGCGACAACCGCACATTTACGTTAACACCACAAGAGATAAAAAAGGAGAAAAGTCGCGCCACTCACTCAAGGAAGAGAAAACCAAATATAAAAAGATTCAAGATAGTTTCCCTTGACTTGACGTAACTGATTCTGAAAGCCTATGAGCCTTAAGGTGGTGGGCCGAAAGGTGGTGCATAATATATCAAAGAACTGTTATTGTATTTGTTGCCATGTTTCCCGGCGCCTGGGTAGTTCACCAACACAGTCAGAGACCGGTCGTTGGAGGAACAGCCCAGGCACCACAAGAGTGCTGGGAGGTAGATATTAGTAAGGATTAGTTAGATTACCCCGTATTACCACGGTATTAGTAAGGACTAGTAACATAAGGACAGAGCTACACTACGTAAACTACTATTTTGTTTCATTATTCATTCATTCTTTTTTTTTTATTGAGTTATTTGTTCGATTTATAATCCAAATTTGTCGCTAGTTTCACCAAGAGGATAAGGAGCAATCGATGACACTATGAAGCAGACATTTGATACACATTTTCGAAACAGTATTTCGAAAGTTAATCGAGTGAACGGAAGGCCTTATATTATCTAATAATTCATGTTTTGAAACTTATTTTAAACTAAAAAAAGTTTAAAAAAGTTAGTTTAAAATAAGTTTCAAAACATGAATTATTAGATTAATATAAGGCCTTCCGTTCACTCGATTAACATTTGTCACATAAATATTCTTAACTATTTTGAAAGCTTCAAATCGATGGTGAAATTATAGATCAGATAATGTCATGATCAGATATCAAACAAGCATTAAGCAATAAGTAAGTACCAGAGTCTCCATGCTGCTCCCGTACCCACGTTGCACCTGTTCAGTGTACCTGCTGCTCGCCGCGGAGGTAAAGGTTAATTTCACTCTAACTCCACACTCCACAGAGGACGACTATTTCGTCGGCGGCGACTGTGAGAACGACGAAGAGGACCCCAACGGACACATGACCAACGGCGACGGAGCCGGCGACGGATCTGGCGACAACGGCCTGCCCATGGAGACGGGACAGTTTGACGACCCCGAGGAGTAGCCGGCGGTCGGCTGACGTGTGTCTGTCCGCTGCTGGGTCTCGGAGGAGACTCCCGGCGCCCATCTCTGCCTCTGACTGCCGTGACGAGGAGGAGGAGGAGGAGGCGTGGGCGACGCCGGGCTCTGCTGACTCACTGGGGTGACGTGGACGGACGGACGGACGGACGCCTGCCTCTGTGCCCGCTTTGTTACGCGCCGGGACCGTGGTAAACCCATGGGAACGTCGGCCCACTGGCTGTGAGGCCGGTGGTTATCGGTCGGCGCGGTCGTGGTCGTCGGATCGGGATGCTGTCGGGGGCGGGGTTGTGTCTCCCGTCTGCCTCCGTCTGATTATCTGATGACGCCTGTCGGCTGCCATCACCAAGAGAGAGAGAGAGAGCGGCAGACAGGTTAACGCGCCAACACTGGTCTGTCGGGCCTCAGTCCAGGGAGGATGACAGGCCGCGGCTGTACCCATTCCTCATTGCTGTACATCATCGCCATTTGTATGCATCGCTCGCCAATAAATCGACCCTTGGTACAGCGAGCTGTGTTGGACGCTGGACGACATATTCCGTGTGCTGTGACCGACTCCAGATGTTAACGGAATGCTCGAACGCTGCCATATATGTTGTGAGTACTCGCACAATTTAAAACTAGGTGAGCACAAACTTACCGGAAACTTTCCCCCACGGAACGATATTTTGGCATCCATTTCTTCTGACTTCCTTTGACCAGCTGCACACCTAACATAGTTCCAGATAATTTTGCTCGTTTTTATGTAAATTTTGCTTATATATTTGTTTAAACACAGTTCTGGACTACAAATCATACGGATTGTCATCAGATTCAAACGTGCTGGGTTCGTTTTGAGAAAAAGTTAAAAGAACCAATGGTCTTGGCGCTCAGTTACATGCAACTAATTGGAATGATACTTCTGATTTTTTAATGTACGGATTGTCTGCGATTAATTTAATCTGTACTCCAATTTATACCAAGAATCCAACGAGTAAGAAATAATGGAACCTGTTGTTGTTGTTGTTGTTGTTGTTCCCGGCCCCGGCCTAGGGCCGGGACGTAGCCGATCGGCTCTGGAAGGACCGGCAGCCAAGGCCGCCACCACGCCGTCTCGTCGGAGGTCTCTTGGTCGTCCGTGGATATTGCCCACGGAGAAGAGGCGGGCGCCACACAGGCAGGGGCACCGCAGCAGGAGGTGCCGCGGTGTGCGGCCTCCTCCCCGCAGGACACGACCACTGGCCGCTGGGCACTCAAGCGTCTCTGCAGCCCGGCAGCCGTCATGTAGGGCGACGTCCGACCCGAGAGCCATGGCTCGAGCCGCGACCAGTGGCCGGCACGCAACTGGTGGACGTCGACCGGCCGACTCACGGGTCGTGCGCCACTGATCGGGCCCGGGAGATGTCGCCGGAGCATGTCTCGGAACAGCCGTCGGCCATGCCCGCTGCCACTCATAAGCGGGCCAAACCTGACCGGCGGCGCGGGTGGCGCTCCTGATGCTATGGAGGCGTCCGTCTGGTCCAAGGTAGTTGTCGCGATCCTTGGCGATGGAGTCCGCACACTCGTTGCCTCAAGACCGCAGTGGGGCAGGCACCACTGCAGATGAGGGCGCTGACGCGCTCCGCCCAGCGGCCAGCAGCAGCTCCCAGAACCCGCCCGCTTCCCATGGTGTAGTCTTGCGCGGCAGGACCGACTCCAAAGACAAACAGCGCAGCCTGTGAAGTCGAGGCAGACAACCACGGGGGGCTCAGCCAGCAGGCACGTCCAGCTCCCGGCACCGCGACCAGCGCCGTCCGAAAGAGAGCGTACCAGCTCCGCTCGGAGTGCTGGAAGCCCAACAGAGCGGCCGATGCGGGGCGCCCTGACTCCACTTCTCGTTCCTCCAGGGAGGAGATGAGGGCCCGCCGCCGGCGGTCGCGGGAGCATCACCCCCCCGCCCGCGCGAGCGGCGTCGACCAGACCAGATGGCAGAAATCTGCCGCGTAGCGGTCATTAGAGACGGGACTCGACGCGGCGCGTTCTGGGAGCGGTGCCCGCAGCGGGCTTCTACGACAGTCGTCGATGGATGTGGACGAAGGTGAGTCGTACTACGGTCTATGCGGAGCAGGTGACCCTCAATCGCGGCCTCCAATGGTGGTGTCCGGCACCCCCAGCTCGTCAGAGTCGCCAACCGATCTCGCGCCAAGCCCGGACGTTGCGCAAGGCGACCCCGGCCGGGGCGGCCGAGACCAGCGCCTGGAGAGGGTCCCCCTCGGGCAGAGATGACGCCAGCGCCCACCATCCCTCGTAGCCAGGACGGTGCGCCGGAGCCCCGGCCGTAGCCAGACCGGGCCTCCGCCACCTACAGAGCGTAGCGTTCGGGTAGACATGGGGCACCCGTAACAGCTCTAGGCAGCGGCACGTAGCTCCCGGTCCACCAGCTCCACGTGGGAGGGGGAAGCAGCGGGAAGCAGGCGGCGGCGGCGTATTCAAGGGCGCCCCGGACGTATCCGTTGGCCACAGTGCGCAGTTGAGCCTCGCGGAGTCCCCAGGAGTGGCCAGTGAGCTTCCGCAGCTGCGCAGTACGGGGTCTGACCTTCCTGCGCAGGCCTGCGCAGTGTGCCCCGAAGTGCAGCAGTCTGTCGAACGGTGGACGCGCCAGAGCTTTCAGGTGGGGATCCCTTCACCTCGGCGCCGGCCACCCTGATGACGCGCCCTGGCTCCTGGCTTCCACTGTGACATGAACTAGTAGTTGGGTTCCTGTGCCCCGCGATCCGCATCTTGTTCCGCCACCGCCCAGCACCGGACCGATGACAGTCGGCCGACCGCTGCGCCCGCCGCCAGGGCCATCTCGATGGGAGGGGGTGGGGGGATGTGGGGGGGGGGGGTATGAAGCGCCAGCGAGTCGCAGGGTGGCCGTGTCGTCGGCATAATAAGTACCGGCGACCGGGGCCCACGACTGTCGGAGCGCCTCCACGAGGTCAGCAGCCCACAGCGTGAAGAGAGTGGGCGCGAGCACGGAGCCCTGGGGCAGCCCAGCTCGGAATGGTCTCTCCCCACTGCAGACGCCGTTCACCTCGACGCAGGCACGTCGGCCGCGGAGGAATATTGGAGACCTTCAGGGTCGGGCGACCGGCACACTTCGGCAGATGTTCCAGTAGTTTGACGTACAGCAGCCTGTGGTCGATTTCGTATCCGTACCGGCCCTGGCGAAGGTCTTAGGACGACCAGGGTGTAACTTGTCCGCGTCTTGCCGTCCACCGGCTTCGCGGTTTCCGGCCCGGTTCCATCCGTCCTGACTGTCTGCGACGAGACGGGGCGAGCCGTTCTCTTCGCGGCGCGACCCCGGACGGAAGCCTTCCTGGTGTCGGGAGGGATTTCAGGGCTCTGGAGCTCACTCAGGCTGACAGAGGCGGGCAGCCACCCAGGCGCTCCGGGCCAGTTGGCCAGCGTGCTGGTCAGTCCAAATCGCGTCCGGTAAGCTGCGCCGACGTCCATGGAGCGTCTTCCCGATTTCAGCGAGGCGGCTAGTTTGATTGGTGCCATTTTGCCTCCAGTCACGGATCCTGGGCCGCGGCAGCCAGGTGCGGTTGTGATTGAGGCGACAGCAGCGCTCCCTGCCACCGGGCCCAGGTGCTTGGAGGTGCTCTCCGCACACAACCGTCTGGGCCAGGGGCCTTCCGTGGCGATTCAGCTTGCGCAGCTGCGCGGGTGAGCTCCCGCAGGGAGAAGGGCCTGACATGCTCCCGGATACGGTCGTCCCGCAGGAACATGGCCGCGGCGGAGGTTGTTGGAGTCTTGTCTTGGCGAGCTTGTTCCCAATTTCTTGCTACGGTACGTGTTGCTGACGTGGGCATTAGTGTTGCGACGGAGAACCCCCGGGCCTTTTCGGCCTGCTATACGGTCCGCCACAGCCGGTCTCGGGCCGTTGATCGCCCGCTGCAATAGCCCGACGGGGGCCGCCGTCTGCTCACACCGCCCTCCATTTTCCGCAAAGAATCTTGACAAACCTGGCCAAGGTTCGTCGGCTTGTTCAGCGTCCTCTGTTGGCAAAACTTCTCGGAACGACCTCTTCGCGAGCCGTCAGGCCTCTATCTTCGCGGCTTCCCCTTCGCCTGTTTCCAGCGTTTCTCGGTTGGCCGGTTGTGCGTCGCGTTGGAGGGCGGCCCTCGCCTCACGGCGCTTCCGCCACCGCCAGGCTCCAGCCCCGGGGTCCAGTGCCGCACGGCTGTGTGGGGTCCGAGTCTGGCGCCCCTTGGGACATGCCGCACGCTCGCCTCATTGATCGCGCAACGAGATGCGAGGCGGGCTGACGTCATCAAATAGAGTGCGCGCGCGGCGCGCCCAGCGCGAGGGCAGCTCCTCACACCTCCGCTTAAAGCGTCCCAGTCCGCCTGTGAAAGCCCAGCGAGGCTTACGGAGTCCGACGCGGGCGGCTGCCACCCGACCGGGCGGTCTATACCTGCGGAAGTGGTCACTTCCGATGGTTTCCTCGCGACGGCCGCAGTGCAGCGCTGCGCGCCAGGTCACTGTGGGGCCAGGACACGTCCGGTGTGTTGAGTGGACCGGCACCGTAGCCGAGGCGCGAGCGGCAGCTCCGGTGTTGAGCACCCCCCATCCTGTTGGCGATCGACCCACATCGTGAATCATGTGGCGGCCTGGATCTATCCGCGTCGTAAGCATGATGGGTCCCAGGCACTGTGTGATTAGCGTTGAAGTATCTCGGTGAGATTGATGACATTGACAATGACGGTGGAGGCCGTTCATATCGAAACGGCGTGCGCTCGTCGTCCATTTCGCTTGCACGGATGGGCGGTCTGTAGATGTTGTGACATCAATTGTGTTTGTACTGGCAGGTTGACTAGAAGGCGAGGAACTAGATGAACTCTGACGGCGCACCACTCAGTGAGTGCGTCCTGGGGTGAAGAGGCGACGGCCGATGTTTCGCGAAGGCGAGCCCGTCGCGGAACGATACGCCACGTCGCGCCTTGGCGGGCCCGTCGTCCCTCCTCCCCCGCGCCCTACGGGCGACCGCTGCAGTCTGGTATCCCGGGATGGACGGGTGAACGTTGGCAGCCAGCTGGACCTCTTGCACCGCCACGACGTCCGCCTTTACTGCGCTGAGCCAGCGTTGAAGCTCTTGGAGTTTCGTCCGGAGCCCCTCCGCGTTCCATGACACTATGGTCAGGCGGCTTCGCGCTTGGCGGTTCAGTCGGTAGCGATGGTTCCTGGCCCGGCGGCTGCGACCGCCCCAGGAGCGCCTGCTGCGGTCGCCCTGGCCCCCGCCAAGGGCGCTGTTTGCGGGGTCGGCGTCGGGTTCATTATCTAGGCGGGCCGGCCGCTTCGGGCTCGCCCACGTCCGCGCGGCACCGGGCCCGCGTAGATTGTCGTCGATGAGCAGAGTAGTCGATGTCGAGACGAAGACGACGTGGTGGCTCGTCGGCCCACCGGTGTCCGCCCTCAGGAGGCAGATGGACCCGTTTCCGCTTAGTCCCGGCGCTCGCCACGCGGGACCGGGGGCAAGCCCCCACGCTGGCCCACCACGTGAAGGGGGGTCCTCAGGCAGCTTTGGTCCCTGAGCGAGGTCTGGGTCCCTCCTCAGACCTCGCTCGGCTGCACAGCAGAGACATCGCCTCCGATCGCTCAGTAGATCGTGACGAATATTCCCGCTAGGCGGCAGCAGCTACGCCTCTGCATCCGCCTGCCCACTGCCTCTTCCTTCCTTCCGCCCGCCCGCCCATCCCTGTTCCTTCCCCTACGTTCAGACGGTGCTAATGATCGTTTACCATGGATCTGGTCCCGGCAGGGCAAACATTAGCTCCGTGATAGCGAGCGGACGCACGCTGGGTTCGCTACTAAGGCGCCTATGCTGCCATCTATCGAGGATGTGTGTAACTTGTGTCTGCTCCCTGTGCACGCTACGTCAGGTGAGCTGGCCGAGCTCGGTAACAACACGTAACCGGAATGTAGGCCGACTAGGCTGCTTAAGACCAAAATAAAACGGGCAGCCTGTGTGGTTTAAGTTCATTTGACGTCGTTAGCCCAAGTGTGATATCCTCGACATACACACTAACACATGCATTGCATAAGCAGAATGATCTGAGCTATGTAACGCATAAGTTAAAATGCACCATTCCCAGGTTACATAATGACTGTCGTGTAGATCGCCAATGTCATCCAGTGAAATTGTACTGACCTTTTATAAACGAATAGGGCCCCTTGCATGTCCGTCTTTTGCTGAAAAGAAAGCAGAACACCGTAAGACATGATGTAGTGTTACCGACCAAGTGTTACAGTAAAAGCCCAGACATTAGGTAAACCTAGCAACAAACTGCTTCCCAGAGGCACAATAAGAATTACTCAGACAATTAAAACAAGCCATAGACACTGCTAACACGGCACTACAGCACAGTGATGTGTTACTGAGCTGCACAGCACTCACACAGTCACCATGCATGTCTTTTAGATAGCTTACCTCACTGCTCTAAGATGACTCAATGTCAATACACCATCTAAGATGGCTTCACACAGTACTTTGAGAGTTTTATGCTTTGTTTATAGATAGTTTAACACACCACTTTTTAGATAGCTCAACCCACTGAGTTCCCAATGACCAGTAAGAAGCACATGCAGCACTAAACCACCGCACTCCTCCTCCCCACTCCACGGGTTCGTGCTTGCGTGGCGGACTCAACCACTCGCTGGCCTCAGAGCTGTACTCGTGACTGCCCCCCCCCCCGGCTAACTCACACATTCGCTGGCCTCGGAGATGTACTCGTAGACTCCCTCACCTCCTCCCACGCGGCGGACTCACCCACTCGCTGGCCTCGGAGCTGTACTCGTAGACCTCCCCCCGCGGCGAACTCACCCACTCGCTGGCCTCGCTGCTGTACTCGTAGACCCCCTCCCCCGCGGCGAACTCACCCATTCGCTGGCCTCGCTGCACTCGTAGACCCCTCCCCGCTCGGACTACCCACCACCTGGTACATGCTTGTACTCGTAGACTTGACCCCCACCCCCCCCCGCGGGCGAAACTCACCCATTCGCTGGCCTCGGAAGCTGTACTTCGTAGGACTCCTCCCCCCCGCGGCGAACTCACCCATTCGCGGGCCTCGGAGCTGTACTCGTAGAACCCCCTCCCCCCCGCGTCGGAACTTCACCCACTCGCTGCCTCGGAGCTTGCTACTCGTAGACGCCCCTCCCCCGCGTCGGACTCACCCACTCGCTGGCCTCGAGCTATACTAACGTTAGACCCCCCTCCCAAAACGGGCGAACTCACCCACCTCGCTGGCCTCGAGCTGTACTCGTAGACCCCCTCCCCCGCGCGAAACTCACTGCCACTCGCTGCCCGGAGCTTACTCGTAGACACCCGCTCCCCGCGTCGACTCACCACTCGCTGGCCTGCGAGCATACTCAGTAGACCTCCCCCCGCGGCACAAATCACCCACTCGCTAGCCTCGGAGCTGTACTCGTTAGACCCCTCCCCGCGGCAAACCACCCACTCGCGAGCCTCGCAGCTGTACTCCCGTAGTACCCCCTCCCCCGCGGCAAAAAACTCACCCACTCGCTGGCCTACGAGCTGTATCCGTAGACTCCCTCCCCCGCGTCGACTACCCACTCGCTGGCCCTCGCAGGCTCTGTGTACTAACGATATAGACCCCCCTCCCCCGCGTCGGACCACCCACCGCTAGCTTCGCGAGCTGTACTCGTAGACCCCCTCCCCCGCGTCGGACTCACCCACTCGCTAGGCCTCGGAGCTGTACTCGTAGACCCCCTCCCCCGCGGCGGAACTCACCCACTCGCTGGCCTCGGAGCTGTACTCGTAGACCCCCTCCCCCGCGTCGGACTCACCCACTCGCTGGCCTCGGAGCTGTACTCGTAGACCCCCTCCCCCGCGTCGGACTCACCCACTCGCTGGCCTCGGAGCTGTACTCGTAGACTGCCACCTGTGTGGCGCTGTCCACGATGTCGGCCACGTACGGGTCGTGCCGCCGCACAGCCGTCAGGTTCATCTGCTGCGAGCCCAGCCGGTCGGCCATCCTGCCGGCTGTCGGCACAATGAAGAGGGGATCGGTCAGACATGGGGAGGGGATGTACAGGACAGAGACACATACCACAGCGCACAGCGCACCAGTCAGACGTGAGGAGGGGATGTACAGGACACATAGATACCACACCGCACCGGGCATCAGTCAGACATGGGGAGGGGATGCACAGGACAGAGACACATACCACACCGCACCGGGCATCAGTCAAACGTGGGGAGGGGATGTACAGGACACATAGGTACCACACCGCGCACACGATAGGACACAGGGTGGGCACGCACGCCGTTGGATCGTGTCCGTGATAGATACACGCCACGGCACACAAACACAGGACATGACGGATTCAGCAAAACACACAAGGACCCGACACGCATGTGCGCAAGCGCGCCTGCACACATGCAATTGGCAGTTAGCTGCTTAAGTCTCCCTTTTTGAAAATGTCTGTTAGTTTATTCCAGGCCTTAGTAAAACGCCCTCCTACAGCACCATCTAAAAATTACGCCAACAGGCCATATTAGCTCATTCCATTGGGACTTCAAGAAAGGGCTATTACAATCAGGATGAGGTGACCTTTGGAGGTGAGGCTATTGATTGGAGGTGTAGATGATACTGATACACTGCAGCACTGATGCACCACTAAAAAGATGTGTCTAATATTTAGCAGTGCCCAGCAAACGGACCTTTCCCCAACTTGGGCTGTGTTCTTGGGAACATTCAGAAGCTATATTATCCCACAGACATGAACATATTTATACCCTTGAAAATTATCAGACAGGGAAGTTAGAACATTCCGTTAATTCCCGCTGGAACACAGGGAATGAAATAAAGCATCAAAACCAAATATGGCAACCTTTGTAGAACAAGTCAACAATAGAAAATACATGTTGATGGCACGTATGCGACAAGCACAGTGAAAAACGACGTTTGTTTGTTGNGCGGCCCCACCGCAGATCGCATCGCCGCTCGCTGCAGGCGCGGGCGAACCAGACCCCGAACAGCGCCTGCCGCGCCCCTCGCGCCGAGTTGCGCCGAGTGGTATCCACCCCGCATGGAGATGGTCACCACCACGCAAGCGCACTGGCGGCCGGCTCCCATTCGCGCGACGCCACGTGGGTGCATCGTCACCGGACGAGACTTCCGCGCCAGATGCGCATCCCCAGACAGACGAACCGCCCAAAGTCTCATCAGAGTCAAACCGCCCCGGACAGCGCCCGCGTCAGCCACCATCATCTTCATTTCCGACACGCCAGTGGTGGGCAGGGGCAAGTCGAGATGGTACTTCAACGTCAGCACGCTCGTCGGTCAGCTCCAAACATCACAAGCGGCGCGGCCTGCCGCAAAAGAAGCCGCCCCCGGATCGCCTCACGAGGACATCCAAGGGACGGCAGTTAGTCCACCACCCCCCCCCCCCAATATAATCCAATGACTGTATTTTCTTATACATTAGGAAGAGGAGCTAAACATAAACCAAGACCTAACCAGTCAATCTAGAGCGGGGGCCGATACCGGTGCGATCAATAAGTTGGGGACGATGGGTGGCAGGTGAATCAGGAACTAGCCCCAGTAAGGCAAGCCCGTTCAGTCTGGGGCGATCCCCAGAACCACCGCCATCGAAGGGCCGAGAGTATCAATCAATTTCAATTTGACATCTTTAAAAAAAACAAGACAAATACACATACTTCATGCACCAGGACGTTTCATAAGGTGAAATCATTTAAGCTATTTTACAATTACATTAAAATGCAATCCAATTAGGTTGTTAGCAGTTTAGCTCTGCTAATAGCTTTAAATGTTGAGATTTCGGAACATAAAGGTCCAATTAGTTAACATAGGAGTTGGTAAAGGGATTGCATCTGTACAATAGTTGTTCTGCAAACAAAAGAAGCCACCCCCCGGATCGCCCCACGAGGACGATCCAAGGGACGGCAGTGAGTAGCCCCCACCCGGGCGCCCCACCTCGCGTTTCGTCGCGGCATTGACCGCGACGCGCCCCCGCGCCACCGCCAGGCGTGCGGCCGCCGGACAGGCCTGGTGGCCGCGCGGCGACCCGCCAACGCCCGGCGGCCGACCGGCCCGCCCGGCAAGCCTCCTTGGGCGGTCCCGGGTTTAGCCCGGGATGTGGGAGAGGGTGGGACTCGACCCAACACACGATGCTTTTCGCTAATACACATTGTTGGTATTTTGGCAAGAAACAAGCTCACCACCATCTCACTTCAGTGATTTGCTTTAGCTGTCAGCAGTTATATCAGATTAATTAGCTTTAATGTTGAGATTGAAACATTAATGTCGCCACTGCACTCCGATTTCTTGCACTCAGATAATTTAATAGCTTGGGAGCAATATTTTTGAAGGTGTGCTGCTTATATTTGGTTCTGGCAAATGACACGATCAAGAGGCCTCTCTTTCTGACACAAGGCACATCTGGGTTGTCCAATCTCCAATGTAACATATGTTGCATTTGCAGAGGTGCCATTAAGTGCTTGATTTTATATCATGATCATACATCTCTTCCTTATAAGCTGGTCAATAGGAATGAACCTATTTCATGTAAGCGGTGCGAGACAGAGTCAATGTACCCAAGCCCAAGAATGACTCGTAGCCGCTCGCTTTTCGTGTAAAAGGATAAAGCCTATGTATATTGCGTGGGGTAGTTAATACCCCAGACCAATGCACAGTAAGTCAGGTGTGGTAAGAGGATTGCATTGTACAATAATTTGAGTTGTTTACAGTTAAGTATTCCTCTGCCACGATACAAGGAAAACCTATGCCCATAGCAAATTTCCTACAGACGTTTTCAATGTTTGATGCTTAAAAGAAAGCCGCTCGTCAAACAACGACCCCTAAGAATTAACGAGGTTTTCCCTTGTTGATACCGATATCATTTATTCGAATTGCAGACGTCTCATCAACCGGTTCTTCGGAATACAGCTGAAAGCAAGTTTTGGTCACGTTCAAGCAAAGAACTGATTGCTGTGGAAGCCAAGTTTTAACTTTTTCTAACTCAGAATTTACATTGTCACAGAGCGAGATCATAGAGGGCGCTGCCATGAACAAATTGGTATCATCTGCATATGTGATCGTGTGGAAAAGGTTTGATGCATTTTGCAAGTCATTTACATAAATCAAGAAAAGTAGAGGGCCCAAAACACTACCTTGTGGGACACCGCAAGTGATATTAGTAGCTCTGAAAAATACATCCAGCGCCATTCTCATCTGTTAGCTTCACTTTTTGTTTTCTATTTGACAGATAGCTTTGTATCAATTTTAGAGACCGTCCTCTAATGCCATATTTACTCAATTTACTGAACAGTATTTCAAAATTGACACAATCAAAGGCCTTTTTATGTCAATATATACCCCTATAACACAGTTCCCTTTTTCTAATTCATCAGTAACATAATCCACGAAGTTAATGAGAGCATGCTCAGTTGAATGTTTTGTTCTAAAACCATATTGGTTCTCTCCAAAAAGGTTATTGTGTTCAAGGAAGCCAAGAACTATTTGCCTTAATACATTTTTCAATTATTTTTTGAGAGTGGTGTGAAAGGACCAGAAATAGGTCCTGTAATTTCCTGGCTCATCTTTTTGCCCTGTTTTGAAGATGGAGTAACTGTAGGATATTTTTCAGCCGAAGATGGAAAACAACCCGTTTCAAAGCACAGGTTGACTATGTGGCATAAGGTTTAATTTGATTGCAGGTGCCAGAAGTTTAGGAGTTTTTTGTGGATTATTGGACTATTATTACCCACCTGAATCCTCAAATCCATCAATACGCTAGGACAGTATTTCGCAACTGACGGGTCAGAAAGCATGTTTCAGGAAACATTGATTGTGTATGTATGATGTTGGTTCAGTAGAACAAGGTTGGTACACTTTTCATTGATAGCTTTCCCTACAGAAAGAAAAATTCATTTAAGAGTGCATTGCAAATCACTTTCTTGCTCAGTTAAAATTTGACTTCTGACATTAGTTGTTTTAAGGAGCATGTTGGTATCAGTTCTCAATGACTTCATTCAAAATTTGCCATGATCTTTTTGCATTACATTTGTTTTCCTCTAATAGCTTCTGATAGAATTTCTGTTTGGCAATTCGAATATCATTCTTCAAGTTATTTCTGAATTGTTTAAATTTAGCGAGTCCAGTCTTGGTTTTGTTTCGAAGGTATTCCTTATATAAATAATTCTTCATATTGACTCTTTCTAATAGGTGGCTGTCTATCCAAGGTCGTAATGGGGTGATTTTCCTATTCTTGCGACACACAGGGAAAAATTGATCAATTTCCGATTCGATGGTTTTCACATAAAAATTAATGCTATGTCTGCTATTTTAACTTCATTCAAAGTTCTGAAACACCACAACAGGCCTATTTCTGGAAGGCTTTTCGCTCTATCAGGGGCGAATTTCCTATTCAGGGACTGTGGGGCATTCTCATAGGTTCTCAAACCAAGATCAGACGCCAAAATTACTGGGAAGTGCGTCGGAGACCAAAGTGATCCACAAATCCTCCTGACGTAGCGGGGCCCAAGAAGTTGGTAAAATCAATCGATTAATGTGGCTGGCACCATCAGATACCCTGGTAGTCGTTAAGCATAGGTAAGACTTTTGAGCTAGAAAGAGTCAATAAACTGTGACACAAGGTTATCAACAGAGTTAGCGTTAAGAGGTTGACATTGAAATCTCCGCCAATGAAGACAATTTATTTTCATTTTTCAACTTATCAAACATTTCTTCAAGTTCATTGATGCACTGCGGGATGCTTCCCTCTGGAGGGCGATAAACGCACCCAATGATAATGTTTCTTTCATTGGCCCGATCAATTTCAATAAAGATGCTCTCAAGAATATCATTGTTACATTGCAGATCATTTCTTTGGACATAGTTAAAGGAAGCGTGTAAATAGATACCAACACCACCACCATTCCTGCCTACTCGATTGTGTTGACAAAATGTGAAATCATTTAGAACTGGGGAAATAGTTGTTTCTTTTAGCCATGTTTCCGTTACCAAAACACAAGATATTGGGATGTTCAAGTTGAAAACAAGGTCCTTAAATTGGTCACCATTTTTTAGGAGACTTCTGACATTGTGATGAAGTAGTGTAAATTTATCAGAAGTAGTGTAAAAATTTATCTAGAAACTCTTGAAATGCGAACTGTTTTGGTTTGAAATTAGATGTGGCTATTGTAGTCCCACGTTACAATCATCTTAATTGCTTTTGCCACTCATCTTGCTATGCTGCAATAATTCTAATTCAGTTTTTTCACCCAAAATCAGCAAGTTCAAAACCTGATCTTTCTGTATCAGGTCAATCAAATGACATGAAATGACAACTTTAACTATTGCACCTAATCAACAATAAAAAGTGGACTTAAGATCATGATAATCAAAAGGCAAACAAATCAAATCAAAGCACTTGGGGCGCCTCTAAACCAAAGCGTTACATCAGTAGGCACACCATTTTGCATTTGATAACACATATTACTGCTGAAGTAAGTAATTTCAGTTCCACGATTTTTGCACACTTAAGCTTTTTTGTAAGTTAAAACAAATCACACACATGCAATCAGACTCTCCAGCGTCGTGAGCATCTGTGCAGCACCGTCTGGCCAAGCCAGGGACGAGAGGCCAGTAGAACAATCGGTCAGGCAGAGCCGTCGCGCCGGCTCCGGGGAGGCCTGGGGTTTACTCGAAGCCTCCGGAGGCCGGGAGATGAGCTGTGGAGTACCCTTGCCCCGGCGCATCCAGACAGGCCGCTGCCGCCCGCCCGCACTGCCTTCGTAGATTCCGTGGCAGAGCCCCTTCAGACCGAACCCCGGGCGCGCGCCGCGCCGTCATGTCCCTTAGACTGGCGTTGCTCGCGCACCCGATCGCGACCACAGATACCCGGCGGTGGTCTGCCCCGCTAATAAGGGCCGGTGCCCAGGTTGGCTCCGTGATTGGGGTCTAGGGGCGGGGGGCGCCAACAAATATGAAAGAATTTCATTCAAGTAAGAAGAAAACCCCTACTGATTATAAGATGTAATTGTCAGAGAACTTAGTCAGTCACGCCATCTCTAACTTAATAAACCAGAGCTGTGGTAATATCCACCATCAATGATGCCAGATCTCACCAGCATAAACCAAAATACCAACATTCAATCTTAACAGCATGCAGCCACAGGACATACTATCACCAGCTACCATCATCCGCTGTTCTCTGTCAGCAAAAGAAATCCAGAGCTAAGCCACGCCAAGTATTCTTCTGGTTGGTAAATCATTTTATGATAGTCCATAGACAAGTGAAGATCACAGGGACCAATCAAGGCAGGTCACAAAGCCAGGACAACATCATGAGTTACTTGAGATTAGTCATAGGTATTTGTGCATAAGATATTGAGCCTTTACAAAAGTGAAGTCAAGTGGGACTCTTCAACTAAATGCTATCAGCAATCTAGCCAGACTTGCTTAACAGTAACCGGTCACAGAGGTTGACACACAGCCTAATGGCCCCACTGCATTGTCCCAATCAGTGAAAGCTATGGTTATACAAATTTTAAGAATGTTCAGAATTTGAACTGGACCAGCAAGAAGACCAGGAAATCGCAGCAAGCAGGGGCAACCAAACATGATGGCGGCAATGAATAAATGAGACTCTGGCAATAAGTATAAGTTCTGCTAGAGTCAGGCCAAGTAGCAGGTAATTATAATCTCTCTCAATCCCACTTCTGCCAAGCATACCACACATGAAAAACTTGAATGTACAAGACACTCAATATTAAAAAATGTGCCTAAGCACGGTGCAAAGCACTCATACACACATAAAACGTGCCATAGGCAGCTGGCACCGAGGCCACCCATGCATACATCAGCAATACGTGCCAGGAGCAACTGCGCACTGTGAAAAGCATAACCATGGCCATTAGGCATTAAATACGTGCCAAAGACACAGGTGCAAACCTATGGCACTACGTTCACACAATGCCGAGCACCGTGAAGTATGCAGCGAGGCAGAAACTCTCACACTGCTTGAGGCCCCAAAAAATTTTGGAACTACAAGCAGTGTGAGGAGGAGGATGAAAAAATCACTAAAGAATTTGGCGTTAACTATAGCTTCAAAGGGCAAAACCTCAAAAACAAACTCCTAATACTGGTCACTGTCACATCACCATAGCATGAATGAGAACCCCACCCATGCAGGAGACTCGGCCAACCTGCAAGCCAATGAGTTGTCTGTAAAATGAGTTGTCTTTTTGAATTTGAATGAGTTGTCTGTAAAATCACCAATGACCCCACCATCAGGTAACAGCAGGGGAGCAATGTGAAACCCTCCAAGACCAGCAAAAATAAACCATCCAGCAGCAACAACAATGGCCTAGTATGATCTGCCCATCCTCGAACCAACCACATGCCTGGTTTTACCAACCACAAATTCCTCCAAATTGTAACGTCGGTTGGCTACATGTCCCTGGGGGATGTTGTCAAGGGTCTGCGACCGCCCAAAGTGCTCCCTGGGCACTGCTCCTTGTTTGTGGGGAGCATCAAAGACTTCATGACAGATGACGTTCTCACTCCAGTCTGGGTCAATTTGGACATATCTCTGATCCCTAGTGGCTCTGGCAAAGATGTTCCCATTACGAGTGTGATAGCTGCCTATCAGTTCCTTCTTTTTCATAAGTGACAGTTGATGTACCTGCTTGGCTCTCTTGGAGGTCAAATTCTCTTGAATAATGACCTTGTGCTTTGACTGAGGGTCCTTCTGAAATCTGGCATCATAAACTTTGTTTCTATCTTCCATATCCTCAAATTTTACCACAGCTCTATCTTTTTTGCGTAGACGGTGACATGCAAGGATCTTTCCAGTCAGCTTCACTCCAAGTTTATTTTTAATTACATTTTCAACTACCTTTTTGGTTTGAGCAGCCTCCTCAGGTCCGCCAGCCTCATTCAAAGTTGCATGAGGGAGATCTTCTCCACTTAGTATCAGGCAGTCTCGTCGGCTATACTGCTCATTGTTATCAATTAACTTCTCAAGATAGGATATATGGTTCTTCATTTCCTTGTTCTCTTCAACTAGGAGATGTCTTTCCTGTTTACCTGCAACTACCTCATCTTTGAGCTCTCTTAACTCTACAATAAACTCGGCCAAGCGGCTATCCAGACAACCCTCCATTACCTCCATAATAGACTCCATGATACCACTAGCCAAAGCTGCCCAACGATTTTTTAAGGTCTTAAATTGACTTACAAAAACAAATATTTAACTTGATTCACAGAAACTGACCACAGGTATTTCAATTTACCAGTTAAAGGACCTTGTTTAATAATAAGCGGCAAAAATGGCGCTATCAATACGTCGATATTTGAATAAGGGGACGATGTATTTAACTAAATTGTTAATTTGGGAAGTACAATAATGTTTCAATAAANAAGAAAGGGCCCCAGGAATTCCGAGATAGCCCCAGTGTGAGCACCAGTGCCATTTAGGGTCACTGACTTGAAGCGTGCGGTCACGACTGTCCCGCTAGGCGGATGCCGAAAATACTGACCTCTTTCGTTTTTGTAGCGTGCATGATGAAATCAATGAATAGCTTCTATCTCATATTGCCGCAGGTCAAGATTAAGAATAGAATGTGCGACTAAATTTAATTTTGTCGCATCTTCCCTGCAGTGCAAAAATTATTTTAATGGTTCCGAAAGCAGAATCAAAGTCCGTGAAGTTTGGTTACCTATAAGTTATATATCCCCAGTCCTTCAAAACTTCCTTCGGATGTGTCGGTCAGCAAAAGTTAAAACTGATTAGACAAACGGTTTCTCTGGATGAAATTGCACGCACCATTCGGCACTCGACATCAGTGGAACCTTTTCCAGTGCTGAAGGGCATTGCCACATACCTAAATGGCTTACCCGATTCAAACATGCGCTCAGAACGTCAGAAGAAATTACAATTTGCTTGAAGATTGTGGTACACATCGCCAACTGCATGTGAACCTCCCATATTTGATGGGTTTTCGTGATGTTTGCTTATACTGGTTAAATGGGGATGGGGAGTGGTTAAATGGGGAGGGGACGAATAGTCAGCTCTGATCGCAATCTATAACTTCAAATGTGCAATCTATAACTTCAATTGTACTGCCTGTTCATGCGAAATGATATTGATAGCCGGAATGTGTGCGCGTTGTCCTCTTCATCAATCCGTTAACATTCTGCCGAGGCGGAAGCGGCATTTTTCACATATTGATATTCCGAGACGTAGAAACGTTAACCAAAAAAGGGAGTCGGTGAATCTTTGATCTCGTTTTCAGAGAAACCTAAGCCCCCATTTACAGTAATTATTTGCCGATTTCAGCTGTTTTCATCTTTTGGAGCCTTTCTCAAAATGTCCTCATTAACCCAAATTGACTCCCGATTTCCACGCATATGTCGATACTTCTTTCAGTTCACGCCGGCGAGACCACGTGGTTCCACGTGGTCGCCCACGTGGCCCATGGGCTGGACAAAGAGGGGGGGGACAGGGGTTGGCGGCGATCGTGCCTTAGATGTATCCGGACTAGTGCATGCGAGTGCGCGAGGAGTGTATCGGAAAACCTGAAGGCGGCCAAATGAAATGGTGCCCATTCGGATAGGCAGTTAGTCATCTCCAATTTATCACTTTAGATATCCGCGCCATTTTATATTATGTTGTATTATGAGACTGTGTTTTGCATGGTGAGCATTTGTTTCCAACATTATATGCATATAGAAACAAGCTTCGTACATTCAAATATCTTGAGACGGTGAGCAGCGCCTCTGCTCAGTTAAAACATGCTGATAATTTCCCGAGGACATCACATAAACTTTGCGCTGTTATGTGATGGCGATTTCTGGTTGCTCAAAAGGTTGGACTCAATGTTTTAATTTTGTATTTCGGAAGGGCGCTTTGGAGGTGCTCAATTGATTTCCCACTGGATTTTGTGTGGTGCTGGGAGAGGGAACATGTTTTTCGGCATCTCTTGATTCTGGCCTTCATGATTATATCAATTTTTGGCTTGGTATTTCTTGGTCTTGACGTCTCTCGTCTCGACGTTGATTGGGATGCTGCTTCGATCGGTTTTGTTCAGCCATTATTGAAGCATCTGTTTTCGAATATTGTATTGAAATTTGAAGTTATTCTCTCCGTTATTTATGGCAGCAACATTCGCGATTTTTCTGCTGTCATAATGTTGCTAGTGGCGTCGACACGTTTTGTTTGTAAAAATATACGATTGTGTCTCAACCCGTCGTTGATTAACATCGGTGATTTGGAGTGGGTTCCCAATTATTTCACGACCTTGCAGCTCCAGTCAGCCCAGACCACATGGCGGAGCAGCTCCCCTAGTAGCTCGGCTCGGCTCTGTGGCAGCTCGACTCCGTGGCAGCTCGGCTCGGCTCTGTGGCAGCTCGGCTCTGTGGCAGCTCGGCTCGGCTCTGTGGCAGCTCGGCTCGGCTCTGTGGCAGCTCGGCTCTGTGGCAGCTCTGCTCTTTGGCAGCTCTGCTCTTTGGCAGCTCGGCTCTGTGGCAGCTCTGCTCTGTGGCAGCTCTGCTCTGCAGCTCGGCTCTGTGGCAGCTCGGCTCGGCTGTGTGGCGGATGACTCCGGAGGAGCGGGGAGGAACGGCCGCCCGCCGCAGACTCCGGCCGCCACCGCCAGGAGGCCGGGCACCCCACCCTCTCCACGGCGCAGCGCCCCTGCCGGCGGTACCGGGGTCTCCCCGAGGCAGCGCCGGACGGCCGCCGCCAACGCCGACTCCCCCGACGATCGTCGCCGCCGACGAAGCGTCGGCGCGGCCGGCAGAGGGCCGGAGACAGAGACTGAGGGCGGCGGCTGGCGGGCCGGCCGGGCGCGCCGCTGCCGCCGCGTGTGACCGCCGGCCGCGCCGCTGCCGGCCGCAGCTGGAATGCCGGCCGTCGTGTTTTCACCGGCGGAATGCGCCGCGGGCGGGGCGGCGACCGCTAGCCGGCCTGCCTCTGCCGCCTTCCTGTGCGTGCCGGGCCGCCACTACTCGGCTGCTCCGCTGCCTAGGGGAGCTTCCGCTGCCTAGGGGAGCCTCCGCTGCCTCGGGGAGCCTCACCCGAATCGCGATCGATGCCGCCGCCAGCTGGGGATGAAACTCCGCGCGGCACCGGCGGCGGTCCTGGCGCGGCACGGCCGATACCGGAGCCCACGTAAGCGCGCCGCCCGTCACCGGAGGCGGCGTGACGTCACGCGGGCTGACGTCACGGCCGGCTGGATATCCGTCCAGCTCGGCTCGGCGCTGCCGTGACAGAGGTGGCGGCGCGGCGGCGCTCTGGTTTCTGACTCGCCGTCCGGCCGGGTGACTCACGCCGGCGGCTGTCGGCCCGCGCTCCCTCCCTCCCCTCCAGACGAGCTTGTCTGCGACGCGTGCTGCTGCCGGCTGTGGCGGCCAGGTGGGCCGTCTGTGTGTGTGTGTGTCTGGGCCGCCAGCTGCCAACTACCGGGCCGGTCTGGCCCCCTGTTCCCGCCGGCGGAGGCCCTGTTCTCTTCCCTCCCTCCCTCCCCGCGCTCGACGTAATGCCCCTCCCGTCCCTCCACCGATGGGGAGCCGGTCCGCAGGCGTCTGCCCGTGTCGTGCGAGCTGTTGTAGGGCACTGGAGGAGGCGTGACGCTGGGAAATCCCATTCCCTCGTGGCGCTATTTTCGGAGTTCCCGAGAGCTGTGGGGCCGTATCGATCTGCGGACGAAGTTGACGGGGAGCACGACTGGAAGACATCCGGCTCCACAGAACCACCCGGTCATGGTTTCTAGGGACGAGACTTGCGGGAAACGGATTCCAAACCTAGTCGGGAATGCCTTTGTTGGGTGATAAAACGGCTTTTCTTCGCCTTGCGCCTGTTCTCGGATGTCGGAAGAACAGTCTTCCTTGTCCTGCGGATAAGATACTGTTCACGTCAGGGGTGACGTTCACCAGACTTAAGTAATAAACGCCTGATCACTGATTTGCTGGAGGACCCGACTGTGATCCTGTGAGGCTAGTCACTCTCGGCCCTTTCCTGGGTTCAACATCATGCTGTTCCGTGCCGCCGGAGGGGAATTCTCGGCGAGATTCATCGCAGGCCGCCTCTAGTGGCCATTCGATACGATGCAGTCTGATCTCCGATGGCGCTGCTGTCTGATCTCCGCCGCCCATCTGGCGGGGTTTCTGTGAAGCCGGGCGGACCCGGCGCCTGTACCGGGAGGCGCCGCCGGGCCGCCCGTGGAGGCTCCGCTCCGGGCGCCGGCCGCCGGCGGACCCGCGCCGCAAAGATGGCGTCGACGTGCGCGGTCGTTGACCCCAGCCACTGCCACGCGGGCCCGGCGTGGGATCGCACCGCCGCCGCCGCCGCCGCCGCCGCCGCCGCCGCCGCCAGAACAATGAGCGCCCCGGCGACACACCGCCCCCGCCCCCGCCCCTTGAAGGCCGTGGGACAGGCGGCGGTGTTCTTGTGAGGACACTGGACGCGCCTGCGGTGCCGCCGGGATGAGCCGCAGAGCGCCGTTGGTGGCGCATGCCGCATGTTCAATGTCCCGAGAAGGCGGCGCTGCTTCGGGCACGGACCCTACGAGGAATCATTGCAGGAAGGTCTTCAGTGTACCGAGGCACGGCACAGCCAAGACACGAGTAAAACGCCTCGTCCATTCCCCCGGTCCTTGATGTTTTCGGCTTACTCCCCAACTTTCAACGCTCGGGCTCGCATGCGGGCAGTTAGCCGGTCGGTCTTTACGAGTACGAGGCCGGCGGCCGGCGCGGTGTTCGCGGAAGGAGCGATGGCGACCAGCGGCTCTGCGAAGCGGTGCAGGGGTGGGCTGTGTGCAGCAGCGGCGGCGGCGGCGGACATAACGAGGCCGGGCGATAGTGCCGGGCGGGCGGCCTTGGCGCCCTCCCCGGCCGGTTTCCGGTCGCCGGCGGCGGCTCCGTTCGTCGTGCCCCTCCGCCACGAAATGGCGGCGGCCCGCGACCGCCTCCGCTGGTAGGAAGGGCAGCGGGGGGGGGGGGGGTCACGTGGGTGACGGCTGAGTCGATAATATTTGTTTGGAGACCAAGCGTTCTATGAATCGTTCAGCTGCCGCCAGTTTGTTTTTTCCAAAGTAATGCAGATATAATTTATATGGACTAACAGAGGTTAGTATAGTCACCGAGGTTTGTAAAGTCCTGATATAGTTAGAGACCGTCACCCGGGCGGGGCTGGGACCTGCATTCGGGCCCCGATGGCCTCTCTGAAGGCCCGGCCCGGCGCCGCCATGGTCACAGCACTGGCGGTCGTGTGGTCGGCGGCTCCCAGGTGCGGTCATTGCTCGGTGCCGGCCTGTGCTGTGTGGCGGCGCAGGCTGGCATCCGAAGCGCGCCGTTCATGTCCGGGGCAGTGGCGGCGCGATGCCGGCAGCCCGCCGTTCCCACGCTGTCGCCGCCGGCCGCCCGGACACAGAGTCCTCGGAGATACAGTGACCACATCGGAGATACAATGACCACTCAGTTCCGGATGGTATCTCCATCCGACCGTTCCAACTGGGCTGGCAGAGGAGGGACTGCAGACGCATGAGAATCTGAGAACATCCAGCTGCTACTCAGCGAAGCCCCCACCCGCGCTTTAATTAGCTGAAGATTAGGTGATTGCTTCTCAGATAATTTCGTTTAGTTCAGTGCTGCTGCGGTTAGGTTTGAATTACGCGTTTGAATGAAACGCCTTGTAATCGGAGCGTCCGTATGTAAGTGATGTCTGGAAGAATGCGCGTCATTTTTGCGCGACACATCAGTCTTCGATTCGAAGCTTTTCTCCCTGGTCATGAAGTTTTGAAACTACACAAGTTCTGCCGGATTATTGCACTATTTCTTCCATGTTTTGCGAGTATATCGGTTCCTGATATCGCACCTGGTGTAGCATATTTTTCACAAAATACTACATAGCGGCTTCATGGACCTCGAAATCGATGTACCAGCGACCAGCGATCCTCTGGTATTTCGTGAACAAAACTATTTCTTACTTCCATTGCCTGACATTGTCAGTTCCTTGCTAACGAACTGTCGCCGTAATATGGCTATCGGGAAGCTTTTTATTATGTCTTCTGTCGCTTTGCTAGAGAACGGGTACAAACAACATTCATGTTCTCAATAAAAACTACTGAGATAAGGAGCTTCAGCGTTCCCAAAGTTCAACGTTTCCCTTTCCCACAAACCTACAAAAAGTGTGATTCAAACTGGATGGTAGGTAAGCAGCTATTGGTCGGTGTGTTAAGCCGTTACATGCATGCCCATATGTGTCGTAACTGAAACATGAAACTGATACTGTTCTGTTGTTGCTGTTTTGTAGTCATTTTTACCAAATCCCTAATAGAACAGCTTTACAACATTTCCTACACTAACATACTATCAAGTGTTTCTTCGAACCAACTTGAGCTCTTGATACCTACTTGGAAAAATACCGATGGTGTTCTGGTCCCACCTTAAAAATCAGGGGCGGCGTTTGGGCCCTTGGGACTAGGTAGGTAGGCAAGGTAGCATGATAAAAAACATCGATAATCATGAATACTTCACATCTTCATATCGATATTACTTTCTAAGTTGTTATCGCCATTGGATTAAATTACATCTGTCTTCGATACCATGTTGGCAGTCTCATTGATATCTCCAATCCGATCCATTTTGTGAGCTGGCCGCCAAATAACCCTAGCAGGGGCCCTGGAACGATTTTGAAGTGGGGGATACCAATATTGAGCAGCCATCCATGTTTCTTCGTGTATTTTAACGTTCAATTGCAGCTGGATTCTACGTGGTGTTTTAAATCAATATTGTATTATTATTAACCCTCTCCATATGGGGGGGGGGGGGCTTGCCAGGCCCCCTTGAGGTTTTTATTGAAAACTTTTTACACATGCGGCACACCTTGCTGAAATTTGCAGTAGCTAAGCTAACAAGTTATACGTATGCTGTCAAAATTGAATTTAAATTTGTTTACATGTTGGGGAGATAATGACGTTTTAGTTACGTTATGTTTGTGGAAAAATGAAATGTTTCAAAAACCGTAAACATACAATTTTGCAGCAAATCGCAAACGGATCGGAAAAGATAGTAAATGGCATTCTCTTGAACATGCCAATCTTGTATTTCCCCATTTTTTAACCTTAAAATGTTGTTTTTTAAATCACTACAAAATCAAAATTTGAAGTTATTAAACTGAAAGAAATGTGAGAACTGAGTATGAACAACACCAGAACCAAATTTCAAAGCAATATCTTTATCGCTTTGAAATTTGCTAAGTGATGGTTCCCGAAGTATAGGTAACTTATGCCATTTTTTAAAGCATTTTTTAACTTTTTGACCAGATACGAACAAATATATTTTTTCCGAGTAAAAACTGGTCTAGGAGCATTCCTTTTATTTACATTTATCCATTTCTAATTTTGAGGTTATATGACAGCAAAATCTTTATTCTGGACGTGGTCTAGTGAAGGTTATTCTTTTGACCTGTAAGATCACCTGTTGACCTGAGACTGAAATGCATGCCGTTAGATTCCTCATGACAGGCAAAATGCTGGTTCTTACCACGTTGCTCTATGATGCTTGGTTTGGAAGTTAACAGGGGAGCCCTCCCCTGCGTAGGGCGAAGGTGAAAAAACTCCCGTAGGGCGAGCTTCAAAATGTCAAATTAATGCTCCAAAATTAAAAGAAATATGCCCCTTCAATTCCATATTTAGTTATGTTCTGTTTTGCATATTGTTTTGTTTCGATATCCATAAACGATCGCCACTATAAACAGAGTGAAAAAGATATCTTGAATGGAGCACCTAAGACAATAAATAAACCTTCCATGCGAACAATGTAAAATGGCTACCGAGGCTCTGTTCGGCAGCTGCCATCAGCGCGGACGAGCTGTTTTCTATTGGTCAGCGCTAACGATATATGCTAGCAGTGTAATATCGTTAGGGCAGTGCTTCTAGTAGCGAAAGCCTGTGGCGAATACCGATAATTTTGTGATTCCATACTGATCTTGGTGAATTTGGAACACCTTAGCAACTAGAGTGAATCTGGAGAAATGAAGTAATAACTAAATTTATATAAAATATGTTCTATAGACCTGCTCAACAACTCCACATGAGCGATGTGAGTTGGCACACTCACTTTAAGGAAGACTCGAGAAGCCATTTGGTATGTGCATAATTTTGTGAACAACGTATATTATCGGTGTGTTTATGACATTTAAGCCTTTTCACGCATCCTGCGCCCCCCCCCCGGTCCCGAAGTTTGGGGGCAAGCGTCCCTCTGTCCCCCCCCCCCTGAAGTGTCATGATCGTCACCTAAGATGTTAAGTCGCCTAAGCTAATAATATTATTATGCCGAACAGGTCTCGGGATGACCCTGGAGGTTTCATACATTGTTATCGTTGAATCTAGTTGTATATTGGATCTTCTAGAAAATTGCTTTGCATTGAGATTCTCTCAAATAAGCACATTTTTGGCATTTGTTATCGCTATATTTGATAGCTATAGCACATGTTTGATAGCTATACACTATGTTTAAGTGCACGCTAAATTCAGTATCTGGAGAGGAATACATATGATGTTCCGTTCGTCAGCAGTGTTCAAAGGTTGCGTTTCCGAAACAACACTAAGACTACTCAAATAATTAAGCTAGTAACATTTGTCTCGTCACCTGCGCCACGTTTCACATGCTGTGTTGACGCCAACAGCACAGCACCAGCTGAGTTGCAAGATTTAGTCGTCTGCGTGCCCCAGCCACTGAACTCTATAACGCCCCAGCACGCCGCACCGCACCAGCGGCGTCCGTCCGTCCGTCCGTCTCACGTTCCTCGGTCGTTCTGCTCGGCGGCATGTCCGGTGCGAGGAGAGGGTCGTCGGCCTGCCTGCCTGCCTGCCTCCTCCCTCCCTCCCTCCCTCCCTCCCTCCTCACTCGAGCTCCTCCGACGCTCTCCGTCTCGGTCCCACATCACACGGCCGCTGCAGTGCTCTGCAAGACTGCTGCGCCGTCTGCCACGGCTGCCGTCCGCGTCTGCCGCTACTCCGGTGGCCAGGCGAGCGCCCTCGGCTGCTCCAGAGAGTCCAGACCTCGCTGCTGGACCGCCAGCAGGCGCCATCAGACCGCCGGCAGCCGCCGCTTCAGACGCCAGCTGGCTGCCGCCGCCGGGGGACCTCCGGAGGGAGCGTTCTGAGACATGACATCAATCTGGCCGGGCGTCCGGTGCGGGCCGGCCGTTTTTGCAGCCGGTCCAGTATGAGCGAGGCGCCGCAGACCGGAACCCGCCACATCCGGCGCCGGCTGCGTGCACCGGAAACGGCGCTGGCCGAGACCGACGGCTGTCTTCACTGGCGGCAGGGAGGATAATTACTGGTGAAAGACTGGCTGTCTGGGCTTCTCCTCAGACTGCTAGACCTGCCTGGGCCGAGGCTGATTAGCTGAAGCTGGCCCTGCTGCCTGGGCTGCGATGAGAGCTGTGGCGAGAGCTGTGGCGAGAGCTGCGGCGAGAGCTGCGGCGAGAGCTGTGGGAGGCCTGGCGGCGAGAGCTGCGGCGAGAGTTGCGATGGGAGCTGCGCGGCGAGCTGCGGCGAGAGCTGAGCGAGAGCTGAGCGCGAGAGCTGGGCGAGAGTGCGGCGAGACTGGCGATGAGCTGCGGCGAGACTGCGGCGAGAGCTGCGACGGGAGCCTGGTGGCGAAGCTGCGACGGGAGCTGCGACGGGAGCTGTGGCGGGAGCTGCGACGGGAGCTGCGTTGCGATCTGCGTTGCGATGACTGCGGTACGGAGGACGTGCTCAGACGACAGCCGCAGTAGGTCGCTGATGAGCCAACGGGCGTGCAGTTGGTGGAAACGAAAGTGAACGCAGTGGCCGGGAGGCAACCTCAGTCGCCGGGACGACTCCACGCGGGCGAGCTCGTCTTTGCCGTGCTGGGGGCGTGTGCCTTGTGATTTCTCAGCCTCGCGTTTTTCTGTTGATGCTCCTCTGTACGAGGTAGTGGTCAGTGGGATTTTGTTCATTGGATTGACGGTGCTGAACATCGCACAGTTTGTCACTGTCATCGATTTGAAGGAATGTGGTCTCGTGAGACTTGCCAGTCGTCTATCTTGGACCTCCATGACTTTAAGAGGAGGAATGGTTGTCGGTATGACAGGTCCGAACTACGTCATTACGTAACTGGGGGATCCAGGGGGAGAGCTGCGGGTGGCAGAGCGAAAGTCCCCCATTCCACACTCGACAGGGGCGGCAATAGAAATACCCCTCTCCCAAAAAAAGATGCTGAAACTGGTGATTTCACTGATGGAAAATGGAAACCGACTGCGAAAAATAACTTCGTGTGGGAAAATTAAGTTATTTTTTGCCTCGTTCGTGTTGCCTCTATTTGGTAGCAGTAGGCCGGGCCGGAGAGGGGAAAGTGGTGCGTCTGACGCTATTTTGATCTGGAGCGATTCACATTAATTCACAACCAACGTAGCTTTTGCGAGGTGGCGATACAGTAACCAATTAGGATCAATACATAAGCAAGATAAATCTTAAGCAAGCGAAGAGTTTTCAGAATTGTGTGAGACTTTTGGGGATTTGGCCCCCAAACCCCAGTCTGCAAAATGTGGCAGGTTTCGACGAGATCTCGTCGGGGCAGGGTTGGCACCTGGGCGGCATGTGACCTCCGCTGTCGGTCCGCCCTAAAACCCCAATCATCATCGGGGTTGGTACCAATACATCGAAATTGGGTCAGCTTTTGGAAATTTCGTGGAAGCTTTTTAAATTTGGGGTCAGAAATTGCTTCCGGGGCAGCAGCAAAATTATTTGGGGCAACTCATGCTAGTCGGGAATACACTGGAGCGTTACTGCTCAAGAATAACAACACGTTACACATTGAATGGTAAAAAGCCCGCGGAATTGGCGAAATGCGCCACTTCTGTATCAAATGCGCCACAAGTGTATTTTTAATTGCTGCGATATTTCTACCTACCAATAAAGCATTTATTGTGCAGGGCAATACATTTTTTAAAATATACTTGATATGTTTGACTAAATATAGTGAATTGCTGACATAAACAATATCGATTATTTATTTTATAGCATATATTTATCATACTGAGTAAGAATTTTTCTGCATTGTATCGTTTTTTTTCCGTTTTTTAATCTCAGTTTACCTATAGTGAATATGCTACGGGCCATTAGGAGGAAATGGTGCAAAGTAGTCATGAGTCATATTTGTGACGATAACGTACCGACGTTCATCTTGTTTTTTGAGTGCACCAAATAAATATCGGTGGGAAATCGCATTTTGGGTAAAGCTTAGTTATAAATTTACACTAGATGATTGTATTTACTTCACGCAACCGATCCACGCGATGCGGGGCTATTCTAGGTCGCAGGTCATAAGATAAACAGTGGAAATCGGGTCAGCAGACGCATACTCGCAACGCGCACTCACAACATACAGTCAGCCGACGAGTTACAAGACTAAAATCATACACATGGTTTTACAATCACCCTTGTGTCTGCATGAATGTCCTAACGCAGCTCGGTTCTTAAACTGGGGTGGGCTTGAGGTCACGATAGAGCGCGGCAAAGGGCTGTTTAAGCGTAAACAATCGAGTACAAGAAGCGCCGCTTCCGCCTTCTGTGCGGATCGGCTGGTGTCTGCAAGTTGGTCGACTGCTGGTTTCGCGATGGTAACATCATGTTCTGAACACATAAGCCTAATGACGCTGGTGATACGACTGGGATGATGTGATTTTCTCACGACCCGACCCCCCAGTCAAGGACCCACCGGTAGGCCCCCAGCGAAATCGCCCCCCCCCCGGCTGAGGTCAATTTTTTATTCAGCCCTCCGCTGAGAGGCTGGATCCGCCAGTGCATTACGTCATACGGCTTTTGTCATTAAAATAACCAGTTGCGTTTTATATGAGTGGGTTGTACCTGTCATATAAATGAATGTGCATAACTTTAACGCATTTTGTCGCTATTACTATTTACTTAGTCATTATCACTTGCCAGATTGATCTAGATCATTTTGGCCGGGCGAATTCCTGTACAAAATGATAAATTATTGCATTTGGTGCCTGGAACATGAGTGAAATATAATACTTGACTTTGCAAGACTGTCCTGACATTTTGGATAAGTGCAGCATTTGTCAGTTTAAGAGGAAACAATGCACTTTTCCAGGGGGTGCTTTGATTAAACCCATGAGCAACGGTTCTGGTAGGATAAGACCCCCATTCTAGGACCTTTCTATTAACATCGCATAAAACTAAGTTGGCTTCGATGACGGAGGAAGAAGGCTCTTAAATGGAAATAATCGCCTTTTCCCACTAACTTTGAAATCGACAGACTAGGCCAAAATATATTGTAAATTCCTCACATTTTGTATACAAACTTTCATTAAAAAAAAATATTGCAATTCAAAGTTTGTAAGCTTTCCTCGCCTAAAACGACCGGTACTTACAAGGTGCTTGCAAATATTTTTGGTCATCAAACTGCGGACTCTTCCCGTATTTTTCGGTTTCGTAATGGGATATAAAATATATTTTGCGTTCTGCTTGTTGTGATTAAATGCCCGTAGATTATCTATATAGAACAGCTATTTAATGAACACGTATCCAAATTAGCAGTTATATGTGCGTCTAATATGGCGGCCTTTTAGTGGCTGTGACCCCTCATTCTGTGAAAATAGCTTAATTTATTTGCTAGATTAGGAGTTGGTATAGTTTTGCTACTGATTGCATTCAACACTATGCCTTATATTATCTTGAAAAAGAGTCTGTTATTCCCCCCAATAATAACAAATCATACACAAAACTGGAAATTACATCAAACGTTCATTGTGCGTTTTCACAACGTCCCACCTTTGCTTATTTTAGTGTCGGCGATTTGTTTCAGGAACATTGTCCCAGGGTATATATAAACAGGGTACAGTCAGATGGCAGCAGCTCTAGATTCCGAGGCATTTCGCATTTTTTGAGACATGCAGTTTATTACATTACTGTGTTTTTTTTCAAATGACGTCATATTATCATTTAGATGACTTTGTTTTGTTCTTGTAAAGCAATTTGTTAAACATATGTCTAAAAGCAGAATAATTTTTATAAAAATTGTTAATAATAAATTGTGATAATTTAGGCATCAGAATTACCAAAACGGCTTTTTTTGCTTCAAATGACGTCATATCCATGCATCACATCAGCCAGAAGCCACTGCATTTGAAAGTTCTAAAATTCGCGAATCGCTTTTTCAAAATGACTTATTGATAGATTCACGATATAGCAAAACCAGATTTGACCATTGCGCTTTTTTCTCGTCAAGACGCATCAACAAATATAATTGATGAACAAGTTAGGTTTTATCCAAAATTGACCGCCTGAGGTCGGTCATGTCAAATTTTAATTGAGCTGATTTGATATTCGACAAGCCAATACAAGTGAAAACAGCATGAGACTCTATTTGATTGGTAAAGAGTTAATTGCAGAAACATAACTTGACCTTTGGGGTCACGGAGTTCACCTTGTAGAGGTCAAAGAACAGAAAGGTGACATAGGGCCTTGCATTTGGCACATGAGTGCTGATTCCGGTGAATACTAGTCAAATTCAGCTATTTCCTACGAATTTATGCGTGTTTTAATTTTCGCCCATTGACTTATAATGGGGAGGTCGCCCAACCTACCTGACCTTAGGTCACCGATATGAAAAATTCGAGATATACACATTGTAGGTACTAATCACCGGATAATCTTCTGGGAGTTTTTAACTGTTTGATTTTATAATTTTGGCTGTGGCACGACCGCAAACATGTTTGGTGTTGAGGTCACTTGACTTGACCTGGTGACCTGTCCTGAGAAGACCCGAGGTCAAGAGTTTAACAGTATGTGTGTAATTCGTAAAGCTTTGGTCAAATTTGGTGACCTACGTGCTTTCCGTATTTTTCTGGCTATTCTGTTTTATCTTCTTTTGCATTAAAAAACCTCAATGGGAGGGGGCGAAAATCACACTCCCGTGAGTGAGGTTTTAGGGAAATACCTTTCAGTAAGAAATATTTAACAATGTTTCATGCAACCAAAGGAAAAAGTGGGACCTGGTATCGATAGACACAGATGTGGCTTCGTACATGATATTGGTCTTACTTTTTTCTGTATCACCGTCTAAATTCATCGTCTTATATCGAGTTTGAAATTCTTGCCGAAATTACTGTACCTCTTAGGGTTAGCATTAGTGAAGGAGACAAAATAAAACTTCACGCTCGGATGACGTCACCAGAGCGTGATGCTGCCAATAACCTTGACTGGGGGCCGCATTGTCCAGCGTTGAACAAATTCTAAACGCCTGCGCCAGGTATGGCGCGCTGTGTATAGTGATGGGAATAGTGATGGGATAACACTGCTCATGAGTTTCGAAAGAAGTATGTGTACTTGCTTTTAATTTGTAAAAACTTACGACATTGAATATGGAAATAATTTTATATATATTTCTTAAATGTGAATTAAATCATTGTTATACCATAACGGAAACTTAATAAATTTTGGCTAACCAAAATAAAAGGTGATTATTTCCCTTTAAATGTTCGGTTCAGCGGTTTTTGGTCGCATCCGCCTCTCCAGCATCGAACAGCATGCGTCGTGTACGAGGTTGGTTCTTTTGATCGCTTGGTGACGCCGTCTACCGACGGACGTCTCTACGGTGGAGGTGCCTGGCATGCAGCACAGCTCTGTAGTGGAGATGCCTAGTAAGGAGCACAGCTCTGTAGTGGAGATGCCTGGCAGACCAAGACCACCAGCACAGCTCTGAAGCGGAGGTGCCCAGCGGGCAGCAGCAGCTGGCTCAGCTGACAGTGCCGCCGATTGCAGGGTGCAGGGTGCGGAGAGGCCCGCGGGGGCAGCGGCCGTCCTGCGGCGTAGATCGGCCCGAGCCGCCACTGCGCCATCACTGTCGCGGACGACGCCATTTTGGCCGCGGAAGAACAAGGAATGGATGGAGGGTGGCGTTTTTGGGTCGCGTGCGAGTTCTGGATGCATTTTTTTTTGCATCGGTCAACTCTGACGGTGGCTTAGCCTGGACGGCAGAGCACCAGTGGCCGCTCAGTGCGGACTGGAACGAGCGGTGGTTAGCGGCCGGCCGCCGGGCCGCCGGGCCGCCGGCGTCCGGCTGTCGAGCGAACAAACACGTCATCTGCGCCGCCGGCGGCGCTCGGCCGCGCGGCGGCGCCCATTCACGAGCGGCGGCTGACGTAGCGCGTAGCTGTAGCGCGTAGCCGCTGACGCACCGGGGGCTCACGACTTCCAGGAAGCTGCTGACGAGGCCGGCGCCGCCCGTGCCATGTGCCGAGCTGTGGCGGTCGGCGGCCGCCTGAGGCGGGCTGCGGCAGGCCGCGGGCCGCGCTCCGCTCGCCCCGTTACACAGGCGGCTGAATGCCCGGCGAGCTTCGGCCAGCGGCCACCAGGCGGCGCCAGCGCGTGGCTCGCCGCCACCACCGCTTGGCGGCGTTCCAACCAGCGTAGTAAGCCTCCAGAAAGAATGAGAATCGGGCCACGGGCGGCGGCGAACGCCGCGCCGGGTGGAACCGATGTTTCGCGACGGCGGCGCGGGCTTTGACGCCTGGTGGGCAGTGGGTGCCGGTGTGGCGACCTTAGTTGCGAGCGGGGCGTGGGTTCTCACGAGAGGGAGAGTCTCTAACAACTGTGCGTCACGCACTTCCCGTTTGTCGAGCCAACTTTTGCTGGACCCGAGTGTTTCCTCCTGTTATGTGGGCATTATTCCAGCTGTTAACCAACCGAAATGACATTCCGCCCCACAAACGTCTTGAAAAGTTCTGCCGTTGTGCGCGGGTGGGTGATGAACGCGCGACGCGTGCCACTGACCTGCACGCCCCCTGATATCTGCGTGCCGTGCTGAGAGCCGACTGGCGCCGTTTGCTATGGTTAGTGAGAGCCCGGCGGGCTGTGTATTCAACGTGCCGTCCCTGACCATCCTCCCCATGTTCCAGGTGTACCACTGGACCAGGAGGACTGTTCGGATGTGGACTCGGCCCGCCGCCTGCTGCCGGTACGTACACCGGCCGACGGCGCAGCACGTGGGCGGGGGCGGCACTGAGGCGGGGGCGGCCGGTGGGAGCCGTTTCCGGCGGATTGTTTGGCCGTGTGGTGCGGCGGCCTGTTAGCCGCTCCGTGTCTGGTCTGTGTCGGTGTGCTGCTCGGCCCCTGTGGCCGGTCCTGTGACCATGTGGCCGCCCGGGACCAGTGGTCCCCCTCCTGTACGGCGCCGCTCAGAAAGGGCAGAGTCCAGGCGCTGCTCGGAAAGGGCAGAGTCCAGCTCTGAATCGGCCGATTTTCAGCGTTCTGCGCTCTGGGGGCGTCTGGTCATTCAGGGAAGCGGCATGAATGGTGCTGAGCCGCCAGGGACGGCGCGGCGACGCCCGTATCAGTTAATTGGGTTGGATTGTGGCCGGATTTAGTGAGTTATTTGCTGAGCCTTCCACTGTCCAGTGCTAAGCATAGGAACTATAGGAAGGGGTGGGCTGAGGTATGACCCCACCTTTCGACATTTTTTACGATTTTTTTTATTTAGATGTACAAATGAGGGCAAAGGTCTAGACGAGCATTGGCTTAACCTGCACACGAATCTTGCAGTGGTGAAATGGACGGAACAGATGAAGCTTGCCACTGCTCTCGTAGATAAGGGGTCGTTCAACAATTTTGGAATCTGAAAAGAACCAGCTTAGTGGGACACGCAATATCAACAGCTTGAAATAAGACCCGATGTCGGGCGAAAGTTAAAGAGTACCTATAGCGTGTTCACTGCCACGATCAACTAAACCTTGTCTTTATGTTGATTAGTGGAACGCTACTGCAGGGATTTTGATGAAAATGCCGTAACGAATGTTTTAAAGTTATTGTGCCGCCTAACAAATGTCTACGTAATACAGAGAAGCACCAAGCCATCACATACAGCCAAGTGATGTTGGCTGGTGCAGCATCATCGTTAGCAATCGAAGAACTTAGCTTGAGGCAATCATCCAATAGTAAAATTACAATTAAACGACTTAGCCACAATGTTACAAATGGTAAGCGCCAAATGGATAACAGTTCAGAAGCGCAAAACCGTTGTCATCATAATTCAATTGCCATCGACGTTGAAAGCGGGGGGACGGGGGGACGCGTCCCCCAAGGGGCACCTGTCCCTCAAACATTTTCGGATTTTAGCATTACGCCCATGGGCGTTGCATGGAAATAACCGACTTTAAAGTGCCTCCGTCCCCCCCCTCCCCACACACACACACTTTCGGAAGGTGGCGACGCCCTTGCCAATAGCCAACTGTCAATTAGTTTTCTACTGATAACTTTATTTTCGAGAACAAAAATCCCACCGATGCAGATGGTTGGTATTCGAAAATATTTTCCGATAGTAGTAATTTGTAGTGGCATCATCATTTCATGTAAAATGAAGTGAACTTGAAAATGATTGTTCATGTGCAGTGTATTGTTTAAAATGCTGATAAGCTCTGCTTTATGAGTCGGTCTACAGATTTTGGATCTTGGCACATTTCGGATTCATGTACAGAAAACGGTAATGCCGAAATGCACCCAACATCCTCCAAATGAAGAACCGCGATGATTCGTCAGGAAGCTGTGATTTCTTCAAAAGTACTGTATCAAATTATTTTATATTTCCCTGTCGCATACGACTGCTGATGTGCTGAAACCTATAACACGTGAGGGTATTCGGTTTCTTCAAATTATTGTTCTCTTAATCTCTGCTTCGAAGGATTTCGATCTAGGCTGTATTCTGACCCGTCAATTCCCGCTGGGATTCCGGGGAATCGGTAGAAAAGTGCTTTCTACCGATTCTCGTAGCAAAAAGTTAACAGGAATACCTGTGTACGAGTACATTGCCGAACTGCAGTAGAGTAAAATGCCCGCCGGGGATTCCAGGGATTCTCTGTTTCGAAGGATACCGAGTCAGCTGTTTCAAATGAATGACTGGTTATCATGGTTACCCCGCCTTGGGTTACCCGTCGTCCAGTCCTGCGCTGTCGCTGATTGGCTGTCCAGCAGCGTGACGTCACCGCTGCGTGATAACGTCATAAGCAGAATGCCGTGTGTTTCAGCCTGAGTCCTGCGTTCATTCAATACCAGCCCTTTGATTAATATCGCTGGTAAAGCCGAATCAATTCACACATTGCAAGTAGTTATAGATGCATTGAGTTCTTCGATCGGGAACTCTTTGGTAAAGACCAAATATAGCTTATTGCTGGAACCCATACCTTTTTCATTCGATCACGCAGTTACAGGTCTTTCAGCAGGATTGATTAATATCTAATAATAGATATACTAATAATAATACCAATATAACAACTAATAATAAGATAAAACAGTTCATAGTACTATGCTCACGCAAGCGTAATTCCTGGGTTCCGTAGGTAGGTATGTGTAATTATCATTAATTTATATTTGTAATTAAATTACTTTTCCAACTTACTTGTGGAGAGCACAAGCGGAACTTTATGAAATCGCTCGGGGGGGGGCTAATGTTAATTTGATATATTTTAACTTAGTTCTTACCATGCAACGCCATAGGCCTGATGTTAAAATTTAAAATGATTAGGGGGGGCTCTTCCCAAGAGATATAAAGTTCCACCCCTGGTGGAGAGCATATAAGGAAGAACACCGAAGAACAGCGGGCGAGGGGCCAGTGTGTCACTCTTTTGTTATAATATTTTGTAATGTTTTATGTTGTTGAATGAGGGAAACTTGAGACAGCAAAGGGTAGACCAAGACAAGAGCTCAAATGTGCAAACAAATGTTTTAAAGGGGCAATGAGGTTTTCTGAAAACAAGATACGCTACACGACCCATCCCACCTTTAGGGGCTCTGCCTTAGAAATGGCGGACCCATCCCACCTATAGGGGCTCCGCCTCGCCTTTGAAATGGCGGACCCATCCCACCTATAGGGGCTCCACCTCGCCTTTGAAATGGCGTAGCCATCCCACCTATAGGGGCTCCCTCCGCCTCGCCTTTGAAATGGCGGACCCATCCCACCTATAGGGGCTCCGCCTCGCCTTTGAAATGGCGGGACGGGATCGGACTCGGGGTGGGGGAGGGGCTGGAGCGTCAGTGAAAAACTGTTAAGCGGCAGGGGGTTGTGGAGCGTCAAGCGAAAAAAATTTAAGCCGGGGGGGGGTTGGGGGCGTCAAGTTAGTTGAATCACCGATTTATAGTTCTTTGTCAGGAAAAATTGGGAGATGAACCCACATAGCTCTAGAATGGGGACACGTCTCCCCGCGGCGGGGCACCTGCTCCCCCCACACATTTTTAATGACAATTCCTTCGTGCCCTCATTGAGGGTGTTTTTGGCAAATTGGTCAATTGAAATTGGGGGTAGGTAAACTGGGGCTTTGCTCGGGCCGTTCTATTCGATGGCCGCGTGACCTGCCGGGGCAGTTCCGTGCCGTCTGATGTGCCGCCGGAAAAGCGGCGGTGATCGCCCACAACAGGAGATGCGCCGGCGAACCACCCTGCCGTGGCATCCTTTGTTCTGGCCGGGCGCGGCTTTTGCTGGCCGGCCCGGCCGTTTGATCATGGCCGCCGACGGGCCCGCCGGTCCTCTGCTACCTGCAGGGGACAGACTGATCAGCGCTTCCTGCCTCTCCGCCAGCACCGCCTACCGCGCTGCTTTGAACATGCCGAACCTGATGCCGCGTGTGGCGCCACCGGTCTTCAGGATCACCATGCCACTGCAGCAGTTCCGGCGCCCGGAAGCTCTAAACGACCATCGCCTCCCTCTTGTTTTGAAAGAGCCTTCATCCAGTTCTTGTAAAGGAAAACCAGTTGCTGTGGATTAGTCGCGGAGCAATGGAGGCCACGGTGCCGATGCGCTGCCATTTCCAGTGCGCTTCCAGCGATCGCCGCCTTCTACCGCCAACAGCAGGAAATAAAACGGCGTGAAATGGGCCAGGGAGTTTGTAATGAAGCTAAGGGGAAGATATCATATGTCATACCCAGCCAACTGTTGCTTAGCCATGGCGGTGTCAATGAAGCTAACAGAAGAGTGACCGACTCGGTCTGAAGAGTGACTCTGATTCGGTCTCTTCGTTTTGCCACAAGACAATGGGTGTTCTTTGTCGCTCCCCACAAACGGCCCTCTTTCCAGCTCTGCCTGCCTGCAGCTGCTGGATCCCGAGTGCTGCTCAGCGCTGGGCCCTGCCGGAACACGCCGACCGCTGTTGAACTGGCCGGCGGGCACACTCACAAAAACGCCACCGGCCGGCCCTGTTGCTTGTGTGGCGCCGCCGCTGTTTGTGTGAGCCGTGGGTGGCCGGAGCCGCGCCAAGGCTGGCTTTGTGTCCCTCCACTCGCCCCGCCCGCCGCACGGCTGATGTTGCGCCACAAGAACTGGCGACCTGCTGCGCTGCGTGGAGCGATGACGAGGTGCGCAGGGACCTACAGAGCTGGCCAGGGTGGCCCTGTGGGGGTGGTGGCGTCAGCGGGAACTTGCTGATGTGGTAGCGAAGCTAGTTGAGCCTTGCGGTGAGGTGGTTATGTGGCCTGTGGTCCCCTCTGTAATCGTGTTGGGTTGACCTGTGTACTGTGTAGTCCTGTGGAGAGGGTAGGCAAATTAAATATCACAGTGTAGTTGGAGCGTTTGCGCAGGTTGAATCTCCGGTACAGCAACGGCTCCTGCATGTCAAGTGCCTCGCTGTGTTGCGCTCCATGGCATGTGCGTGATCACGTGGGTCACTGTAGTCTGGGCGACTAGGGAAGAGCAGGTGGTCTTATTTCTTGATTATCTTCCGACCGATGCTGACCGGGCAAAAAATTATGTTCTCCATTGCATAGCACATGTGCCGAATGCCGAACCGAACCGAACACGAAAACGTCAGAAGCATGGACACTCTTCTTACTCTCCTACCCGAATGCACTGCGACCTCCCTCGTCGACAGATGTTTCCATGCGACCTCCCTCGTCGAAAGATGTTTCCATGCGACCTCCCTCGTCGGCAGATGTTTCCATGCGACCTCCCTCGTCGGCAGATGTTTCCATGCGACCTCCCACGTCGGCAGGTGTTTCCATGCGACCTCCCTCGTCGGCAGATGTTTCCATGCGACCTCCCTCGTCGGCAGATGTTTCCATGCGACCTCCCTCGTGGGCAGATGTTTCCAATCACAACGTTGAGGAGGGCTACCAATCTGAGGCTGCGGTCACCTACAGATCCCTGAGGATGCGCTGTGAATATGCCCACGTGGTGTACTTCTCTCGCGATATGCTCTTAGCGTCGTCGTCGGTGCGACATCAATACCGATTCTCACCGAAAGTCCCGAAACCATCATCACATCAATGCTTCTTCTTCCGACATAAACATTATACTCCTCGCCGAAGACGACTGCCACACTCGATGATGATGACCACTGGCTTTCATTTGGCTCCTCCATTGTTCTACTCTGTTGTAGAGTACTAATCCACTCCTGATGGTGGGAACGATGCTTTAGGATGTGTCCGGCTGATTCGGCTTCCCTTTTCCAGTATTTGCAGACTTGCAAAGCGAAATCCCAGTTCGTCCACTCGTCCTAGTCGGCATTGGCAGGCACTTATGTGTGTCTCGCTATCAGATGTAAGAAGACCTCGGCAGGTTGAAGGCCTCGGGCTGGTGTTTGGCTCTGTTGGCAGAACAGCTCTTTTGTAGATGTGAGCGTAACGCGCTGGATTAGCGTAAATGTCACCACTGTTGTATGTCCGCCTGGGTCGGCTTGCGCCGCTGAAGGGTCCCGTCTCAGCGGCAACAACAGTAGGACCCTCCGGGACCCACCCTCCGGGACCCACCCTCCGGGTGGCAAGTCTGGACAGGACAGCCTGTTCTGGTCCGAGGCTGCAGGACAGAAAGGACCAAGTGCCTTCCTTCCTACTGGGACTGGGAGGGGGGAAGGGGGAGTCCCATTGCTTGTCCACAGGGCGGCAACAAGACCGAGCAGAGCAGTGCAGTGACCACGCAACACTGCGACGCGACAGACTGGTCTTGTTGAGCTCTGCAGCGGGCGGGAGACCAAGCCGAGCGGATGACGGACGTGTGGTCTCGTCAGCGGCCAGGCGACCGGGCGGCGGCGGAGCGAAGCGGACAGGCGCCGGGGGGTGACGGCCGCGCGCCGACCCATCACACTCGGGTCGATACGCGCGCGGCGCACTGCGCATGCGTGCGGTCGGTGACGTCACTGGAATCGATGGCCGCCTGGTAGGGGGCGGCGGCGCTGCTCTGAGGAGCAGTCTCGGCGCCGCGCTGCCGCTCGCGCCGACCGGAGGATGACGGTTGATGACTGATGGCGAGTGACTGATGACTGAACGGCTGACCAGCTCCCGAGATGCGAGCATGAACCGTGCCGAAAGCTGCTGGATTAAATAATGTTCTGCTTGGGCAGCACAGAAACTATTCAGCTTGGTTTGGTGAAGTACTAGCCCTAGGTGATGTTGATACCAGTAGCTCAGATCCTGATCAAATGAATGTGGCGCTGTCCGACGCGCGCGCAGGAGTCATAGACTTCCACACCTCCTTCGGGCCCCAACCACAACTGTCCAGTCTGGTTTCCCTGCTCGCTAACATTGTTGGCTGCTGGTGGCCGGGTTCCGACTGCGCTTACTTTATTAGCTTCCGTTGCTGTTGTGGTTGCGGGCCTGCCGGCTGGTGCTCTATCAACTACGACACAAGCACCGCTACTGCCATAGCCCACTTTGTGTATAATGAAAACATGATGTATAATGAATACAAATATGAAATATTTTGAGAGGTGGTTGGCGCCATTTTTCATCAGTGTCCGGCGCTGGCACGTGATTGGCTGTCGTTGGCCGGTCGGCGGGGCGGTGCCGGCCGGCGCCCGTCGACAAGAAGCGCCGCTCATTACCGTGATGGTGCTGCGGCCCATTAGCGGGTCTGCCAGCCTGGCAGACCCCGCCCTGTCCGCCCTGTCGCCGGCGGCGCGGCCGGCCGGTCAGCCACTGCAGGGCAGAGCAGAACAAACGCAGCCGCCGGGTCTGTACAGAACACAGCGAACAGAACAGAATACAGCGGACTGAAGTCAGCCGCCGGATCTGAACAGGGCACAGCGAACAGAACAGAACAAACACAGCCGACTGGGGTCAGCCGCCGGGTCTGAACAGAACACGGCGAACAGAACAGAACACAGCGGACTGAAGTCAGCCGCTGGGTCTGTACGGGACACTCCCGGGCAGAACACAGCAGGCAGATGATGGCGTTCTCTGACCGAAAAGTGTCCAAGAAGTGTCCAAGAATTGTGTAAGTCTAACTGACCGTTTACCAAATCGGTCACCTTTTTTCGGTTTTATTAAATCGGTCACATTTTTTTGTTTACCAAAATTTTGGCTAGCACAACACAAATGCGACCGATTTGGTAAACGGTTGAATAGGCTTATAAATTTTTGGACACTTCTTGGACACTTTTCGGTCAGAGAACGACACCAGCCTCGGAGGTCACCTCCCGGCCGCAGTAGGATAAAACACAGCATGCTGTCGGCCTGGAGCTCAACCTCCTGACATCAGCGCCTGGATCTGGAATGGGATAGGGCAGAGGAATGGAGCTGTCGGCAGTGTCCCTAGCAGATCCACCACAGGATCGGGCGTGTCTCTGTGTGCGAAAGGCCACTACGAAGGCGATTAGTGTGGCAAGTGTTCGCACCAGCATGGTCTCCAATCCGGTCATAAAACGATATCCAGTAAACCTGGCAGTCTAAAATAAGGCCATTTAATGTGAAGAGTCACGTGCATTGAACGCGGTTGAAAAGTTAAAAGTATCTTCAGTGCGCATATCAATGTTGCTTAACTGGTTCACTTCGATACTTAATTGTGGTTAGCCCGACACTGAACACTGAGAAAACTAAACATTTGAAGTATCTTTGTCCTGAATCGACGCGAAATTCACCCGCAAACTTGAATGGAACCTTATCTTCCTCGGCGTGGAGGGCTTCCGCTTGTACCGGGTGCAGAATGGGGCCCCTCGCTACGAACTCTGTACCGGGTGCACGAGTCCGCCCTGAAGTGGCCTCCGTACGCTAGCCGCCTATCCGAGGGAACTGGGACGGGGAGAGAACTGGGACGGGCCTGACGTGCCCGATAGCGTTCCTCCCGGGCAGATAGGCGCCCCGCCCTGTGCGGCCGGTACCATTCAATTCAAACGCGATCACAAACGGCCTCCCGCCCCCGATAACGCCTATCTATCGACTGTCCCTGAACGGTCTTCCGGCGGAGCGTCGCTCAGTACGGCTGCGTCGCCCGCCTCATCCCGCCACCCCGCTGCGCCGCGCAAAAACACGGCCAGTGGAATGCGGCCAGCGCGCGCAAAAACGTCGCGATCGCCGCGGTGCGCCACTATCGGCGCGTTTATCTGTGCGCGGCGTGTTTGTCGTGGGCGCCGCGTGGTCGCCGCCGCGGCGCGGAGCAGTATTGATCGCCGGTCTTTGTGCGGCGTTTTTGCGGTGCGGTGTGTGGCGCTGCCTGCGAGGCCGCCGTGTGTGGCCGCCGGCCCCAGCGGGGTCAGACGGACCACAGGCCGCCGCAGTGGCCACGCTGGCCACGCTGGCCAGTCCCGTGACCGTGTCGTGTCGGTGGTGGTGTTGCGGCCGGGAGGTGGCCGCTGAGAAACGGTCACTCGCTTCAGTGGCTGCCGTTGACGCTGCTGTAAGATCTGCTTTTGCCGCTGCCGCTGGTGCCGCCGCTGACGCTGCGGCTGCTGTTGCTGCTGTAGCTGCTGTAGCTGCTGTTGCCTCTGGTGTTGTACATCCAGTGGGTGCTGGTTCAGCACGCATTCACCGTCAACACTGCTGCAGCTCTTCAGACTGCTGCTGCTCTTCAGACTGCTGCAGCTCAGACTCGGACTGCTGCTGCTGCTGCTGCTGACCGGGCAGGTCATGGCTTCAGTTAGTACTGCAACGCTGTGCTTCAGTGGGCTTCGGGCGCCTTGAAGCCGGAGGACGCGGAGGGCGCCGAAGTCACCACCAATCTCAGCCACCATCACGAATTCAGTTGCAACGTGGTACCGGTGGTGAAACATACTTCTATCTTAGCCTCACTGCCTGAAAGGGAACATTCACCCAGAGTTATTGATTGTTGGCAGTAAGGGGCACGATTTTGACATTGTGTTGTACCATAGATTGATATCTGTGGAGAAAAAGGTAAGTTTTATATTTGTATGACACGTGATGTCCTGCAGCACCAGTGGTTGTTCTAGCCCCGCCTGGCGGCTACTACATAGTCACTGACACGGGGCCCACGGGGTCTCTGGACACGGGGTCTCTGGACACGGGGTCTCTGGGGTCTCTGACACGGGGCCCACAGGGTCTCTGACACAGACAGGGCCCACAGGGTCTCTGACACGGGGCCCACGGGGTCTCTGACACGGGGCCCACGGGGTCTCTGACGGGGCCCACGGGGTCTCTGACACGGGGTCTCTGACACGGGGTCACGGGGTCTCTACGGGGTCTCTGGGGTCTCTGACACGGGGCCCACAGGGTCTCTGACACGGGGCCCACAGGGTCTCTGACACAGACAGGGCCCACATAGTCTCTGACACAGGACCCACGGGGTCTCTGACACGGGACCCACGGGGTCTCTGACACGGGGCCCACGGGGTCTCTGACACCGGGCCCACGGGGTCTCTGGGGTCTCTGACACTGCCCGGGCGGCTGCAGAGCGGATATTAGCGAGGCGCCGTGATCAGAGACCACGTGCCAGAGAGTGTAATCAAAAGCCCCGGATGTAAGGGCAACAAGTGTGCTAATCAGCGATCGAAGTCGCGGTGCGTACTTCCGTGCAAAGGAAGAACCACGTATGCCACGGTTTTAGGGTGATTGGCATACGTGGCTCTTTTGGAAGGCATGACTTGTTCCGGCTTCTAGGACTCTGGTAGGCCAATTTTAATTAATTAAAAGAGGTTTCTATGAAGATGTGGAAGCTTCTCAAGTCAATTTTCGAGCGTGCAGTACCTACAGCCTGGCTATCTCAACTCAAAACACCTTCCACAACTTCCGCAGTCGTTAAAGGGTTTCCCCTTTAACGACAAGACAGTCGAAACAATTATCATTCAAATAATTTTCAGCGTTTTATTTTATACAATGCATTATCAATTAACGTTTATGCAGCTTTCGGTATATGTAACTGGGACATTAAAGTGCTTCAGTCTTTGTCGAAAAGCTCAAATGTCGTTCGAGTACTCGCGGCCACTTTCAAATTGAACCGCGTGCGGCTGTTTGTAGCAGTGTTGGCGACGAGTGGCGCGGGCTTCCACGATGACGTCGTTATCTTATACCTATCTGTCTTCAATGGAGGATCAACGGCAGGGGTGCGGACTTATATCTCTTTGGAGGTGCTCTGGCACCCCCAATATTGGCCTGGAAAGGGCCCTAATATTGGCCTGGAATTGGCCCTGTCAGGCCTGCAAGAGCCCTCTCATGTCTGATAAGGGCCCTCTCACACCCCTAGCAGCACCCCATACAAAATACAAAATATACGCCTATGATTAACGGCCCGAGTATCGGAAACGTCCTGACGTCTCATTCCTGGCGCATCATACAGCTGAAATAGTTTATTCATCCGTTGAGAGGCCTACTCAAAGGGTTTAGGAACTTACAATTCTCAGGTTTTAGGGGGTGTTTCAAAACTGCGAAGGAAAGTAGTCCTGCGTATTTGTATTGTTCTTTTACATATTTTCCTTTTTTGTATCTAGTTCATGCCGCTGGATGCTCCACAGCTCGCCTCTAGCCACCAATCGTAATCGTAATGAACCAATGAAAGCCTCAATGGCGGATCCAGAACGGTGGCGTCGGATTTCGCTTGCTTATGCATTGATAGTTTATTAAAAACAAAAAACAAAATATTCCTTAGTCAAAGTTGCTGTAGATCTTATTTCTACATCAGGAAATGTGTAAATTTTGCGCCGATTTCAGGCGGTTTTGGGGGGCATGTCTCCTTTTGCCCCCTGGATCAGCCACTAGCCTAGCTAAGATGAAAGAAGGGTGATTTTTGCAAATTTTCCTTCTTAGTGTGGATGCTGCAAATGTTTCAAAACTTCTGAGAATTGTTCATATGTAATATATATTTTAATTTATATGAGATAGTGCTCGTCATCAACCAGGCATTTGTTGTCTTTGAATATGTACATTGCGAGTTAAAATCATTTTAATTATACAAAACAACCGGAAACTTGACTGCCAAATTTTGTTTTCCAAGTTGTTCTATCACAACGAAAGTATAGGGATATCATTGCGTCTACAGACGCCATTTTATGCTCTTTTCCTGTGCGTTAAATGCGCTGTTTTATGAGCACAGGAATATGATGGAACATCGTCAATAATACGGGGGGCGGATCCAGGGGGTGGCTGTAGGGGTCGCGGCCCTCCCCGCCAGCACGCCCAGGCGCCCAGCGATGTACAAACCGTGACCACTTACTTAGCGTCCCTATTCTGACTACTTTGACCCCTCAGACCACTCTGGCGCCCCTATCAGAATTACAGGGCGCCCCTCAGACCACTCAGTGCCCCTGTGGTGCCCCTGGATTGTTGGAAGGCGCCCCTAAATTGGCCTGCGGCCCCATCCTAAAAATCCTGGATCCGCCCTTGCGTTAAGATAGTATCAAGGTGTTACTTTTCTACCCATTTACCCACCAGATGTGGGTAGTCACTACCAGGGACTATCATGGGCTGGGTGCACCCATGGGTGCCCACTCAATTCTTCAAATGTCCGGGTTGGGTATGCATTTTTTGACTTCATAGGGCGCTGGGTCGGGCATCGGTATGCGCAATTTTGGAATAATGTCGCTAGCAGTTAATTTTTTACTTGACAACCAATGTTTAAACCAGGTAAATATGTTTTTTATATGATATGAGGATACTTAGACAATTTACTTTGGCAATTCATATGACAACAATAAAATCGTGTAAAGTAATGGTGCAGTAAGATTTTTAAATCTCAAGTCTTGAAGTCACACTAGTCCGCCGTCTGCTAGACACCTCCGAGAGTGGGCAGCGAATTGTTCCGAGCAGTATTGTGCCGACATGAGTGGAGCCTCGTAATGTATCATGCTGCACAATCAAGCAACAGCACAACAGCGAGTGTGTTCGTCACGCGCGATTTCAATAACATTGAGCTGTATCTCGTGGTCAAGAATATATGCCAATGGCGAAAGAGAGCTCAGCAATCGACGAGGGAGCACAGCTACCAACATACGCGAGCATGACTTTTTGTTTTGTGGACAAGAGAATTCATCTGCCCGTGAACAAGCAATAGGGTGTCTCCCAGAACGAGCAAAATGGCGGTCATACGAGCAGTCAGCTAACACGAACTAGATTATCTGCTATGCACATATGTCGAAAGGTGTCTACGGTGCGTCCTCGCGCACATCTAGCGAGGACTGATGTGACAGGTAGGGAGAAATACGGACGAGAGTATGCTGGCTTTTTCAGAGCGCAGAAGTGCTATTGGGCACCCATAGATAAGGATTCCTCTGGTCTGGTCACTACCCGACCTGGGCGGATAGTTGAAAGACGTGTGGTGAGGACTGGCGGTACCACGAGGAGACTAGATGTTGCTTCACGCTGAATTCTGCAAAAAACAAAAGTCATTGCATGTAGTTCGTGGACGATGAGTTTGCGTAGGTAATGATGAAGAATTTTTCCTAAACTCTCGAGAGAACATGGCGACACAATTATTATCATGGGCGACAGTTTTGATGGGAATCGAGGGCTCGATACAAGCATGAGAGTGCGGCACTCCGTGTCAGTCGAGCGAGCACCCGAGAATCCGATAGAACAGTCTAGGAATCTTTATAAAGAGCTAAATCGAGATCTACATGTTGCATAAATCGAATCCGACAGATAGTGGCGCAATATCGAAGGGACATTCTATGGGTGGGGTAGGTACTGCGGGTAGCTGACACTGACACATTGCCGGATCTAGGATTTATTTTTTGGCACCGTGGGGCATCACCCGAAAAAAATGATGAAAATTAAAAACTCGTCGGATTTTGCTCCATCATGCATTGTTTTAAGTTTTAAGATTAACTTTCCTCAGTAAAAGATGCGTAGCCGTAGATCTCCTATGTAGATCAGGAAATATGTAATTTTGCGCCAATTTCAGGTGATTTGGGGGGACATTTGCCCCTGATGCCCCCTGGATTTGCCAGTGAGCTGACAGCCTATAAGCAAGCATGGGTGTAGTCTTCTGAATGTGGTTTGCGGGGCGGGTAGCCAGTGGCTATCCGCCCCGTCACTTTTCAGGCTTGTGGCTACTAGCCACAAGCCTGAAAAGTGACACCTAATAGTAACAGCATTTGTGCAGCTGAATAATATTTGGTAGAGTAGGTATTTGACACATTTAGCGGCATTCACCCCTGTTCATCTGGCAAGTTCAGTTCCATGAAAACATAGAAATGGTTCATAATTTTGACCAACTTGGCTGGTAGTGTTGTAAGAAACAAATTGAAATGGCGATCTTGAATCATCGTTTTTTATGTCTCCCGTCACCGTGATATACGATGAAAAATAAGATACATTATATTAAAACGGTGTCTTGCGTGCAAGAGCTCCGCTACGTTCCGGAAATAGGGGGGGGTGACAGGCATTAAGTCGATCATCTCCATGCAACGCCCAAAATAGGCGTAATGCTAAAAATCAGAAAATTAGGGGCACCCTGCTTGGACCTTGCTTACGTGCCTCCAGCTTGCTGAAGAATACCTTTGATTTCACGACCTTGTGTTGAATTGAAAAGAGGCTCAAGATGAGGGCTTCCAGTTGCGGTGACCAATGGATCGTAATATCAATGAGTGAAGTTGATTTATTAGAAACGCTGAATAATTGTCTTTGTGTTTGTCACCCTGGATTATTGAAATAGTTCGATTGACAACATATTAAACGAGTAAAGACTGATAACAATGAACATCCTATCGTAAAGGACTGTACAAAAGCATATGATCTCCATACGACTCGCGGGAAATATGTTATCTACGGCTAAAAACCAACCTGCGGCGGCAGTTCGGAACATTTCTGTCCCGTTGCGGCCAACTTCTGGCTTCTCTGGGCTCACCCCCAGAGATAACTCATCCCTATGGTCACCGGACACGGTCTCCCTAGCTGGGAACGGGGTCAGAGCGGCACCGTTCCCACGCTCGCTGGCCCTGTTTCGGGGGCTGGTGGGCCTCGCTGACACCAAAGGTCGCTGTTCGCCGCGTGTCAAGTGAGCCGTGAGCGGTTCGTTAGGTCCGTTGGTACATGGGGCCACTCGCCACGCGGCCCCGGGGGCCACCCGGGGACGCACGGCGCCTCCATCGTCCACTTTCTCCCAACCACGATACCGAGAAGAAAGGGTTGCCCACTCGGGGTGGCCTACGCTCGGGCGGGTGTGTTGCAGGGCTGCATCGCCGCGGCCATTTTGTTGCAGTCCGAGGCGGCGGCCGGCAGTCACCTGGCGCGCGCGGCCGGCCGCGGCGCACCATTGGTCGTCCCGCATGGCGACGGCCAATGGCGCTGCGCCGGCCGCATGGCTCACTGCATGACCCGGCGATGTTGCACGGTGCAGCGGCCAAAATGGCCGGGCCCGGAGAAGATGGTGTGATGCGCAGGCGGCGAGCGGCGGCCGGCGCGCCTTGCGCCTTGTTTGGACAACGCGGGTGGTGTGGGGGACGAGGTGGGGGTGTGGGGGAGCTGGACCGGCGGGCCTGGGAACAGCCGCTGAGTCAGGCTGCGCGTTTTTGCGCGCCGTCCGCGATGAATGGCAACTCTCTCAGGGCGCGCACTGTAACCGAGCCTGTGTAAACATGGCGCACTGTCTGATGCCCGCTCGGCCTTCCTGCAGGCGTGAGAACGACGGCGCCGACGACACGGCGACGGTCGCGAGCTGGGGCGAGACCGGAACCGGCCCTGCTCGCTCCACTTGGCGGTGAACAGGGACGGCGCCACCCTGGCGAGCGTTGCTGAGCCGGACTGGACTCTAAAGACGATACGCAGCTCCACGAGACCCGACGGTGAGCGGCTGTAGCGTCGGGCAGACGCACACGCAGCAGCGCGCTCTCCTTCTTTGGCGACGGCGATGGTGCTGCCGCCCCGCGGCAGGATCTGGCAACACTGGGGAAAACACACTTATTGCGTTGTACATTCCCCGTACTGGGTTTGGATCACATTGTGTTGTACATTCCCCGTACTGAGTTTGGATCACAAGCGGAACTTCATGAAATCGCTCGGGGGGGGGGGCTAATGTTAGTTTGATATATTTTAACTCGGTTCTTGCCATCCAACGCCATAGGCCTAATGTTAAAATTTGAAATAATTGGGGGGGGGGTGCTCTGGCCCTCCCCAAGAGATATAAAGTTCCATACCTGGTTTGGATCGATGCATCCTTGTTATATTCAGTTTGCCGTGGGATATTTTCTGTTTTCCGCTAGCTTCTTTCCAAAATATTCATGTATCATGCAGATATTTTATGTTTTGGTTAGGGGATAAGAGTGGAGAAGATTGCCGGGACTTTATAATGGCATGAAATTTTGGGAGGCTTTACAACTTTGGTCTTATTTTGAGTCTTGATCCCCTCTATACAAGATATCTAGGGATTTCAGCTCTTCTCATTTTCACGTACCTTTTCCTTTATCAAGCCTTCGTCCCTCATTTAACAAAATAAAACTAAAGACTTTGCAATAAATCTTATATCTTATATCAATAAATCTTAGCAGAAAGTGGGGTGCCATTGTTTACCGACCCCTCCCCCTGTTATAACGCTTATGGAAAATTTTAACACGCCGCGTGGCGACCTTCGTCCATCCTGCGCCGCCAGCGGGACGTAAACTGCAGCGAGACAGTCGAGTGGCGCCACGCGCACCCTGCGTGCCGCGTGTGGGAAGGATCGCCATCCTCAGCCATCGGCCTCTCTCTCTCTGCTGCTGCTGCTGCCACCGTCCGCCCTTTCGCACTGCGGAGTGAAAGACATGGGTAGTGAGATGTGAGATTTTCAACCTCTCACTATTTTGTCTTCCGCTCTATGTGCGATGTCTGCTGAGGACCGAGCGGGGAGCTGAAGAACATGCCGACCGTCTGCTCTTCGTGGTGGGGTGTTCGAGCTACGTCGTGGGTGGTGCGCTCGCCACCAAAACTGCGCTGTAGTAGACCTTTAACCTATCACAGCCAGCTTTGATGAGCAAGTGCGCCGCACCTAGTTCGCCTGACCAACCGCTTCCTTCGAGCTTCAACTTCAAGCCGCTTCATGGGTGCCTTCCGATGCTTTTCTGCGCCGCGGCTGCCACCCAAGTGCTGCCTGGTCGTCAAAGTGGCTGTGACTACGTTTGCTGAGTTCGTATCACAGCCATGTTTGATGAGCTGGGCCGTACTTCCTCGCAACGATCGATGCCATTCGTCCTCTTCAAGTCGTCGACCGGATAGCGTTATATCCGAAGTGCGATTGCGCCGGCTGGGTCCCGTTGTGGCCATCGTGTTAGCTAGTGAAGACGTTGTCAGCGGACATCGCTCGCGGATTCGCTCGATCGATAGGTGATCGAATCGATCAATATGCCCTGTTCGACGCTCGGCGCTATAAAAAGCTGATGAAGTCTGAAGGAATGTCCTGGCAAGGTTTCCTCGTCCATAGGATGGATTTTCTGGTACCGACAGTGGGGAAAATCGTTCAGTAGATGTATGGCTGCGTGATACTGATTACATAAGGTCTGAAAAGCAGAGACATATCTCTGAGTTGTGTGGGAGTTGAGTCCATGAAATCCGCTAAGACGCCCTAGGGCGGTCAATGGGTCTTCTCTGGGCTCGGTGACCACGGTTGGTTGGACGCGCACTTAATTCGTTTGCGCGGATTGCGTGTAAGTTAGAACGTTGGTGGCACAGAAGCAAACTTCTCGTGTGAGCTCAACTCTTCAGTTCACTGGAGGAAGAGATGCCCTCGTCTCTAATTTCAGCATGTGCAGCCTGCAGTGTTGGATTTTGCCTTTGAAGACCTGGGCCCGGAGAGTAAAAAATTCATATGTTGAGAGTAAAATTGTATTTGTAAGGAAAATAGATGTTCTCATTTTGATATTTTTGACGTTTTTTTTATCATTTGTAATGAACATTAAATCCAAGTGAGGAAAATTGTATTTGTTTTAACGATAATGTCTGTAAGATCAGGTCAAGAGAGCAAATTTCCAGAACAAATTGAAGAGAGCAAAATTATTTGAACCAAAAAAGTCCCGAAATAGCCAAAATTCCAGACTGTGTGCAGCATTACCCCGACGATGAACTCGCTCAGCTACATTATGTGGTTGTCCATCGCCCGACAGAAGCAGAAAGACGGTGTATCGCTGATCTTATATTGTTCTGGACTCTGTAGTGCTAGACGGCGGACCCGCGCGCGCGAACTGGCCCACTTTGTCAACAGGGGATCCGAGGCATGGGTCGCTGTGGCAGGTTCTAAGGAACTGGGCGCTCCAGAACGGGGTCAGAGGGGTCCAGAACGGGGTCAGAGGGGAATCTTTCGAACAGCAGGGGTGCGAGGAATCGGTCTCGGGACCAAAGCAGGCCGCAGAGGGGAGGCGATGGGGGGTCACGCAAGGGGTCAAACGTGCGCTGGCCGACTCTGCCCTGCCCGTCAAGTTGAGCGGTGGTGTGGTGCACTCGAACATATCACAGCCAATTTGACGAGTAGGTGGCGCTCTTCAGGACTGGACTGGGGTCGTGGCGGCGCGCCTGCGGCGTTTCCGGCGGCTGGTCAGCGTGCTCAGTGGACGCCGCCGCTCCGATTACAGTGTTTACGCGGTGCGGGGCTGGCGCCGACTGGCGGGGGGTGGGTCCCGCGCGGCCCCGCACACCACGGTGCTGGAGGGGAGGGAGGTGTGCGTGACGCGGCAATGTGTGGCTGGCGGTTGGTTTGTGGTGGAGGCGGTAATGTGTGGCGAGTTTTATGATAAATATATGGTCTGGCGTGAATGCACGCAAATCGACGAAATTTTGATGTGATTGAGGACTTGAAAGTGAAATTGTAATAAATATTGTCGCCTGTGCTGTGCTTATCAAAATAACTTTGTAAAGTTGATGTAAATTCGCAGGCTTGGCAAAGGATGAATCAAATCAAATGCAGGGGCTCAGCCACAAGGGGGGGGTCTTCGGTTATGAAAAACAACCTTCGTGTCCCTCCAACATTTTCGGATTCTAACATTTTGCCTATGCGTTGTATGGGAAGAATCGCCTACAGAATGTCTCCCCCATCTTTCGGAAGGTGGTGCACGGGCTTGATGTGTGTAGATAATTGGTTGGATAAGTGGTTCATTAAAATCATCTATTACCCACGCTTAAAGGGACACTGTCTTTTTAATGTAAAATTCGATATGTAAAAGAGCAATCGGATTTGATTAATACCATGAAGTCCTTTTGTATTCGCGCCCAGTCGCCTACTATCATCGTTCAAAGTTCAATTTTCTTCCAGCCAATGACCTCGACGAGTCCGCTCGCCACTAATTACCGAAATCAATTAATTGCAGCNAAATAATTAATTGCAAGCGTTGTGCAACTATGAAAAATGATGATATTTTTCGCTCAAAGCATTTCTGTCCAAAATTTTTAGAATTCAGAAAAATGTCTTATTATGCCTGAATTGACTCATTAATAGGCATAAACGAAAGGATTGTTCTAAAGGGATTGAGGGTTGTTCCAAAGGATTTTTCGCTCTAACCATTGATGAAGTTTTCTCTAACAGAGCTTTTTTGTTGTTGTATCGGATTGTTTACATTGTTTTAAGGTACCGTACAGTATTGTTGTTTACAAATACGAAAATGTCTGAACTGCGCTGAATTTGGCGCTCAATCACTGCCAATATTATCTAGTGGTGTGTGGAAATCGCAAACATTTTTATTATTATTATTATTATTATTATTATTATTATTATTATTATTATTATTATTATTATGCAATATGAAATAAATGATTGTTTTTTGTATTTGCGCTGCTTTGGTGAGCATAGGAGGACGATTAAAAAATAATGTTCAGTCCCTTAGACTTGTTTTAGCATGTTTTTGCGATATCATCCGGAAGAGGCAGTGGCGAACTTTATGCATGCATTATTAGATGGCGAACTTTATGCATGAAACATCACATTGTCTCCTACTGCTATTTTACAGACTTCATCATTATTGCCTGGTATTTGGTATGCTACCAATTACCAAGGAATTAAAATTAGTCTGCACAACCGACAATATTTGGTAGAAATAACGTTTTGGTAAAAAATACAAAACTTAGAGTTGTTGAAGTACCTACCCATCAACACGCCGCCGGAACGTGGGCGATGTCAGTAAATAAGGCGCAATATAACCGAACCATTTGTTAGCGTGCCTGTACTGCGCGTTATGAGCCCTCATACCGACAGCCGAGCGGCTGTGAAACCACCACAGCAAGATTTCGCCGTGTCTAATAACATTGCTCAGAGGTCAAGCAGCTGTTGATTCTGGCAACATGACTGATGAAAGAATGAGACGCATTCAGATAACAGTCTGGCGGACTGCACTGTCTTGCAACACTAAATGTATTTTTTGTTGGTTTTCAACATATCCCGCAGGCTAGTCAGTGTATGTCATCATATGCTTCCTCTGTTTCATGCCACTGATTCAGTCCCTGCGTCACACAGGTGTCGATTTATATACTTTTGGGGACGCCCTCGGCCCCCCAATGTTGAGTTTGACCCATCTATGTTTTTGGCCGCTGGTGAATCCAAGAGGGGGCAAAGCGGCCAAGCCTTCCACACCACCTGAAATCGGCAAACAAATTTACACGTTTCCTCTTTACAAAATATGAGCAGCTTTTACAAAGAAACGTTGGTTTTAAATCAACTCT
>VOPJ01005287.1:76316-102970 GCA_014673585.1 Semibalanus balanoides | reverse complement strand
ACCAGTGACAACTGAGCCAGTGACAACTGAACCAGTGACAACTGAACCAGTGATAACTGAATCCGTGACAACTAAACCAGTGACAACTAAATCAGTGACAACTAAACCAGTAACAACTGAACCAGTGACAACTGAACCAGTGACAACTGAACCAGTGACAACTGAACCAGGAACAAATGAATGGAAATTAACAAATGACAAAGATCTACGAAAGTTATGCGACATATGTCCATGGGCTATGTTACACGTATAACCCGATAGCGATAGTCATTTTACCAGCTGACATCATTCAAATAGAATTAGTTACAAGCTCAGGTCAAGGGCAGGTTACATAACCTGAAATTTAAAAGATGTAGGTAATTTCGAAATATGACGACATGGTTCTCCAACATGCATTTTGCTTATATATCTGTACAATTTTGATTTTGTGGACATTTCCCGAAAATATGTATTTTTTTTTTTTTTTTTTTTTTGCTTAAAAAACAAAACAAAGGTAACCATTTTGTAGGCCTTGTAATATGTTATCTTTTGACGTTTTTGTTGCATTTGCTAACAAAATGGCATTTGTACTGCCTGTTAAAGTTGAGCTGATTTTTTTTTAAAACTCGTGTGTAGTGACGTCAATACATTTGCTATATTATATATATATATATATATATATATGATGCGAAAAAATTGCATACATCACATCGTTTTTGCGCATAAGACGCAAAATTCATGAAGAAGGAACCAAAAAAATGCACTTTGACAGCGCTATTGTTTTTGAGCGATTGCGAAATGTTGTCAGTGGGGGTAATATAGCCCCCCTTCGGTCAATTGCAGGTTAAAGCATAAACACTACATAAAACATGTTTCTTTATTCGCCCTAGCACCGGTACCATTTATACCTAGCATGCAATGTCTGTGAAACTAGAATGTCCTTGTTCAGTTGTCACTGGTTCAGTTGTCAGCGAGACATAGAACGACTTGGGCAATTCGTAAATGTATACGAAATTTGCAGCTTGGCTGCAGCGGTGTAACTTTTATCGGCAGCATAGATAAAATCATGAGTAGTATTGCGGTTATGCACAGCATTTAGTAACGAAGTGAATGTTGATTGAATTTGCTGATTGCTGATGCTCCGCACGCCCCGCTGCAGAACTGCGAATGGCCAGCAGCAGGCAGTTGACGTACCGCGCCGCGGATCGGTACAACGCCCTCCCGACTGCTGTGACGGACCGGTCCGTGGAGTCTTTCGGACGTGCGCTGAACCGCCATCTGGTGGTGGCAGCGCGCGACTGATAGGGCAACTGTCCGACGAGCGTGGCTTTTATGCGTGTGCTTCAATGATTGCTACGTTTTGTATGTTTGTGGTTTATCTCTACCCTGTTGTGCTTTTATCTACTTGCCTGACGCTGAGCATGTTAGCCTCGTTTTAACGCGGATAGCTCAGAGAATGTTTAATATAATACAATACAATACAATACAATACGATTGAACGAGATAAAACCACTTTTCTGTTATGCACCCGCAGACAGAATTCAACATAATACAAAAAGGTTACATTATATTTGGTGGCCTTGCATGGTTTGCTGAAGAGAAGACAAATAGAAATAGCTAAAAATAGGCTCGGTGATGTAAAATATTCTGAAAAATATAATCAATCAGCACATACAAGTTTGAAGCTTCTCGAAACCTAACAATAACAGATATAATATTCCTGGACGCACTTAAATCAAGGGACTGTGTTTGAGTTCAAGCCTGCTAGAGACTACTTAGTTATTGAATAGACTAGTTGTTTTTACCGTAATGCTCATTTGCTTTTTGTACATGTAACGCGTTTAAAAGGCTATTTAAAATTGTTGTCTTTCAAATATGTTTGATCTAATAAAATATTTAGTTACGAATACATTTTTGTTAATGTAGTCTCGTTGTATAAATACATATTTGAATTGTAAATGTAGTTCCAAACAAGTGCAATTGCACAAATAGTTTTAGAAACTTCTTATTTTCTCTCAACACAATTGAAGCTTGACATTGTTTGAAAGCTGGCTTTACAAATAAAGACTTCTTAACACAACGTTTACAATTTCGTTTGCTCAAAATATTCCATCACAAGAGAAGAAATATACGTGGTATGTAAATATACGGAACACCCATTGAAATATATGTATAGTGGGCATATTTTTAGTTTTGAGCTTCAAAGAAAAAAGTTGCAAAATCTAACGGGACAGTTTAGCTCGATACCAACCGAATCATACAATACCTTTGGAACAAAACAATGATGAAATGACAAGCAAATAAGGTGTAGGAGAGCAAATGATATTGATAATTTGAATAAGGCTCCAATACCCTAATAACCGTAACCAATTATGCGTACAACATGAACAGTAGCATCAACAATAACCATCAGTGCATTCCCCGTAACAGCCTGGGTGGCCTCTCTGGATCACTGCTGGGTCAACGGCCAGCGTGTTTAAATTTGGTTGCGATTCCTAAACACGCCAACGCCACGGTCGCTGCCCGCGGTGACCTTGAACAGTATTGCAGTGCATCTGTCTGCGCTCCTGTCTGCTCCTATCCAGCACTAACTGCAACCCAGACCCCATGTACAGGTCACTACAAAAGTAATGGTTGGTACTAGTTGCGCTCAGTAATCACTTTATCTATCTCCGTAAACAACATGATTGCCGAATCGTTCGTAAATTGCATCCCTAGTCACAGGCAAAGTGTTCGTCCTGAAGAAAATGCAGATGCCGTTTTCTTGTTTGCACCCCATGATTTTAAAACCTGAAAATATTCCAAAAATCTTTTCCAGCGTCTTCTTCTTTCGGTGATATGGTTCGTAACTAATCTCTATCCTACGCTCTCTGATTGGACCCCACCCTAGACCGTGTCAACGCACCCGGCCGCCATATCCTCTCAAAAACAGTTGCCACAACTGAACCTGATGTCGATGCTGAATGAATGGTTTCTGCGTTATAAGTCTAGCGTCAGGCTCTTAGTCGACGTCTTTTGGGTCATCCTTGCGGCCCGCTTCACCTGTGTCAAAACCTCTCGGCCATTAACCCTCGCAGAGCAGCTGAGTGACATCGCTTATGGTGAGGCGTACTGGGCAGGGCCGAGCCGGACCGCGTTCGATCTTAATGGCCCTGTACTCCCAGATGGTTGAACGAGAGCAGATGACGACTTGAAGAGCGAGACGCGAGAGCTGAGAGCGAGAAGATAGAGATAGTAGATAGAGATAGAGAAGAGATAGAGATAGAGAGAGAGATAAAGATAGAGATAGAATATATATAGAGTTAGGTATGAGATGGATGATAGGGATGATATGAGATAGAGATAGTGAGATATGAGGATTAGAGATAGAGGATAAGATGAGATAGAGATACATGATAGAATAGAGATAGAGAAAGGATTAGAGATAGAGATAGAGATTTAGAGATAAGAATAGGGATAGAGATAGAATAGAGATAGAGAATAAGGATTAGAGATAGAGATAGAGATAGAGATTTAGAGATAGATGATTAGAGATAAGATTAGATAGAATAGAGATAGAATAGAGAAGAATACAAGATGAGATAGAATAGAATAGAGATAGAGATAGAGATAGAGGAGTGAGATAGAGATAGTAGAGTAGAGAGAGATAGAAGAGAAAGAGATGAGAGAGAGAGAGGATGGAGACTGAGAGAGAGAGAGAGAGAGAGAGAGAGAAGATAGAGAAGGATGAGAGAGAGAGCCATGAAAGCTGAGAGCGAATCAAATTTACGCTTATATATTTCAACGAAATAAGTGCGAAAGAAAACCCGCTGTCCCTACGTTCACAAATATATATATTATATATATATGTTGAGAGTTCAATAATGACAGTATGAATATAAGATGTAATGAGACTAATTCAAATCCCAGCGAAATGAAAATTTTACGCGTCAATGCAACGAATAAATATGTGCCGAAAGAGACCCCGCTCCCTACGTTCATCAAATTATATATTGTTGAGAGTATATAATTACAGGGGTATAATAAAGGTATGAATGAGAGTAATTAAAATACAAAGTTTGTATTCAGAAAAGTAACGCTTTCGAATATCATCATTCTAGTACTATTTCTAAATACAAAATACAAATATAAAGATAAGCAGTTTTGAGGCCAATCAAAAGACAGCAAATCGATTGAAAAATATATGAACTTCACGTGTTGTACACTTTTAAACTCTCTCGAAGTTATGTTTGCCACACAAACCGTTTAATGTGTTAAAATCCGCCTGTGTGGTTATGTGCATGATTCTCCCTTGTCAATCTGACTCGACCTATTTTTATGTGAGCTTATTGCATCCTGTCCTTCACAGCTACTGCATCTTTTTCCTACTTGGAATGTCTTCTCGTTCCGCATTGTAGACCATTTGAATAAGTTCAGCTGTTGGTATTGGAGGTCACGTCTGTGGTTCCGAGATCCTAATTGTTAAGCCCCTGTGTGTTCACCGGTGTGTTGGTTGTGTTGTGTGTTGTGTGTGTGTGTTTGTTGCTTGTGTGTGTGTGGTGTGTTGTTGTTGTGTATTTGTGTGTTTCTGTTTTGGTTTGTGATGGAACATTGTGCAAATAAAGGATCGCGACAAGAAAAAAATGAGAACAACAGTCGCTCTACAGGTATTCCATGTGGAGGTTGTAATTCATCCTTATGGTCGTTGAAACCCACAGGGCTTAACAGACTAGATCTCGGAACACAGGACGTGGACCTCCATACACAGGGCTGACTTATTCATATGTCCCTACATGCGGAACGAGAAGACCACCTCCCAAAGTGGAAAGATGCAGTAGCTGTGAAGACAGGAATGCCAAAGCTCACAGAAATCTTCGAGTCAGCATTTGTAGGGAGAATCCCATGCACTAACCACACGGCGGATTTACACATTACGGTAAATGTATTGTAGTAACGATCCACTTCGAAAGGGTTATAAAGTGACAAAACGTATATTCATATATTTTTCAAACAGACTATTCTTCATGTTTGTCGCCTCAAACTCTGCCTTACTTTTATATTGTATTTTGTTATTTAGAAATAGTACTGATGAATGACATAGTTCGAAAACGCGTTTTACTTTAACTGAATACAAACCTGTCTCGTATTTTGATATTAGTCTCATCATCTTAATTCCATCATTTATATTCTATATACACTGGCTGGAAGTAATTTTCAAGTGGGGCAATCTTTTTGGCGGACCTGAAGCAGCAAAAATGATAGCCAAAAAAGCGAATATCGCTGTGGTCCTCCGACCTTATAACTCGCACAACAGGGTGTATCGCCACAGTATAGCCTACCCGTTCACCCGATATATCGCGGAATCTATCCCGATATATTCCCACCCGTTTCCTCGATGCTCAATGCCGGTGACCCCGTGATCCGGAATTCTTGTTTGGTGACCACTTTTCCTTTTTCCCCCTGGCCGAATCGTTTCTCTCGCTGAACTTCAGGGACAGAGTCGAATCATATACTATATAATGAACGTTCTTGCTATAAAAAATGTAACCTTTTCCCCATGTCAAAAAATCTGAAATGTTATTTACTCTGTGGCGCCAGTAATATTTCAGAATAAGATCATCTCCCAAAAAGCTATCTACACATTGTGACCATGAGAATTATTTTATCAACCGTGACTTGTAACCAACAAATAGCTCTATCAACCGTTTACGACGAAAACATATCCTATCCAGGTGTCGCTTTGTCATTTAGCAGATGTTTTCGATGCTACGAATGTCAAATGTTTGCAATACCACTGTTCTCCTTATTCCCTGCGGGGTGCAGATATATCCCCTCGTTAGTTTTTTGCGTACTGCCTTTCCAAACCGATTAATGCCTAGGGTTTGAAACTTTGAATTTTCCAGAATCCGTAAATGACGCGTCGTTGCAAAAAAAAAAAAAAAAAAAAAAAAAACGGTCAGGCAGAAGCGGCTCCGGGCTCATGTTTCGGGAGGTCATTTTTAGATGCTGTTGTGCGCACCAACTTCCTTTCGAGTTTGCGTGGAATAATAAGCGTAATGAAAAAAGCTATGTCATTGCTAATATAAGTTATACCAAACTTTGGATTATAAATACTCTTGGGGCCACGACGGCGCACTCAGTAACAAAAATGGAGGCCGATTCATCCGTTCAAATTAAGGCTGAACCTTAATATTAGTAAAGATGATTAATAGGCGTTCCGCACTTGGTGCCTCCACGTTGCGGTTACCTTAATCTGCCTTTATGTAGCAATATATTTTATTTTACAGAATAACAGTATAACAAAGCCCACATGTGGTGGGGGAACGTTTTTTAACTATCGTCCTAAGACAATCACGAACAGATATTATATTTATCAGAAAATCCCCCATTTTTCATCCTTGAGTACCGCTTATGAATTTTTTATATTGTGTGCTTGTCCTCTTTATATACTGAAGTACCCATTTACATTAGAAGCTCAAAAACGTTCCGCGGACATGAAAACTGTCGAATCACCTGGCCGCATATGAGCCTCACTCTAAAAACACCCAATAATTTTCGGTATTTTGTTGCCCCTGAACCCCCCCATTTTTGAACGAAAAAAATAAAAATGTCTAAGGGTCAAAAGATGATTTCATCTTGTTCATTTGTCACGACGAATCGAATGTGCTGTTCATCCCCATCGAAATCAACCGAGTGGTCTAGTAGACTCTTGCTGGCGTGGGGGGCAGAATACTGCCCCCCGCAGTTAACCTGTAATTCTAGTTCGCCCGCAGGAATAGGTTAAGTGAAAGATTGGCAAAAACCTAGTTACCATATTCCAATGCCAGTTTTAATTTTCGTCGATTTTTAATTGTGATTTTAAACTGCACCTTTGTTCTACAAACTTAAGGAAGTTATTTCAGTTAGACAATGCTTTCTCTAAATTCAATTAAAAGATTTATCTAAAGACAGGAAGAGCCGACACCTAGTTTAAGTTGGGAGGGGGGTGTCGCCCCCACAGATCCAAATGCTGGAGCGAGGGCGCATGTTGCCTCCACTGCCCCCACGTTCCCACTCCCTGAAGCTGACTTCCAGACGTTTCTTCGCGCACTGTTCGACAGCAAAGCGTTTGCATCAACGCCTTGGCTGTGGGTTACGCAGCACTATGCCGATGCCGAGATGCCAATTCACAAACTCTCTTTGATCTGAGTCAAAGTCGCGCCATTTCTGTCCATACTCAGCTTCCATATGCCAAAAAAATCCCAACTTTTTTACTTTATTACTCTCCTTTTGCCGTCGAAAGTATGTGCTTCAAATACAGAGAGGAGTGATCGTGTAAAATGTTGAGAGGGCGTCGCCCCCCCAGCTCCAAAGTTGGGGGGCGGGGGCGAGTTGCCCCCTCTGCCCCCCGGTTCCCACGTCCCTGTATATATATCTATATATATAATATAAATATATAATTTATAATAATATAATATAATATAATATATAATTAGTATATTAAACATTTATATATAATTTCAAATTTTCTGTTATCATTTATTCTTATCTAATGAACTTTATTTATCCATTTTCATAGTCATTCTCTCTCTCTTCTGGTCTATTTATATTTATATTTTTTAGTTACATACGATTAATATCTCTTCTTTTGCAATCATTATACGTCTACCCATGTAAAAGAAATAAAAAACAAAAAAAAAAAAACAAAAAAAAAAAAAAAAAAAACATAAAAAAAAAAAAAAAAAAAGAAAAAAAAAACAAAAACATAAAACAAAAATAAAAAATAAAAAAAAAAAAAAAAAATAAACGGAACTAAAAAAAAAACAAATACCAGACCATAAAATAAAAAAATAACAATATTAAAAAAAAAACAACTATCATTCTATCTTAACATCCTAAAATTAATATCAATCAACAAAATTTGGCTTTAAATCTCAAACAGACGATAAATACTTATATTAAAAAATCTAAAAAAAAAAAAAAAAAATAGATAAAAAAAAAATACAATATCAATAAAAAAAGACACACAAAATAAACAACACAATAAATACAAAACGAGGTGGAAATAATAAAAAAATAAGGGAAAACAGAAAAAAACAACAGCAATAGAGGAAAAACAGAAGAAAACAACATAAAACACAAAAAAATCCAGGAGGAAATAAAAAAAAAAAAACTATAAAAAAAACAACACACAAAAATAAAACCACCACATAAAAAAAAAAAATAAAAAGGAAGGGAACAGATCTTGGGGGTGGGAAATAAAATACATCAAACAACACACCAAACGTCATTTATAAAATATAGGTTATATATAAAAAAAAACTCATACTAACTATATGTAAGTATAGAGTGCTAGATAAATTATCCAAGTTACCCTACCTCTAAATTTATGGTCAGTCATTGTGCATTCTCATGTATCTCTATACTTATTTCCTTTTAATAATTTATTTTAAAATATATATAAATAAAAAAATGAAATTTAAAAATAAATATTAATATATATATATATATAAATAAAATATATTATAAATATATATATATATATATATATATATATATATTGTAAATTTATAATTATATGTTATTAGGGATTCCTTTTGGAATAAAAATACGGTGATTCGAGCTTTCGCCCCTACACAATTATAACATATTGTTTACTATTTTATGTGAAATGACGTAATATCGCACCGTATGTGAGAGGATCTCAATAAGCTGGCACCTCTTCCAACAATCTGCACCTCCACCGTCTCTCAGATCCCAGAACTCTAGTCAGGCGACCCTCTCCTTGTTCAGCGTTTCGTTTATCAGACGTGACCTCTGACCTTTATGTCAACCGATAGCTGTTCGCCTCAAATACACGAAGTTGCCACTGCTCCGTGTGAGGCAACAGCTATTGGTTTGACACGGGGTCTTTACTATCATCAGCTACTTACAATGAATAGCTGTTCCCTAGAGCGCAAAATCCGGTTTATCTACGCTGGCACTGCCAGCATCCGTACGCTACTACCCTAACCATCAGGGCGTGGTCTCAGGCTCGAGTTGCCCTTCCAGTGCACCGAGTTTGAAAAGTAAGGGTCGTGTTTTTCGAATAACTTTGTGTGTGTTATTTTATTTTGGAATCGCGTTAGAATTTGAAAAGTGATTAGAAGTTGCCCATCTGGAGGACCTGAATGTACCGCATAGAATTTTCAGGATATTCTCATTGTTTTTTAAGAACGCTGCTAAGTTTTAGCCATCTCCAGTAGTACCTACCATTACTTTTGCAGTGACCTGTACAACACCCACCTCACCCAACCTAGCTCATCCCCAGGGAAACTCCTCGTGTAGTACACCTTTTTGCACTCGCATTTGACCATTCAGCATAACCGTTATGGTTATACTGAATATGGTTATCTTTGAACGGCAATTTCAACAATCATCATTCGACAAAACAGATCAGCTGCAGGCGCCCGAATTTAACAGATGAGCAAAACTGTTTGAGCACTAGTCACTAGATTACTCATTCTGCAAAACTGTTTGATAATTCAACGTGATTTCGACTAAGGTCGAAAAATTTCGCCTCTTCGCAATTATATAGCTTTTGTGCGTGGACGGAAATAGATGAGTGATCAAAATAACTGCTTATCGGTCTGCATAGCTTCATTTCACTGCGATTCATTTCACCCAATGCTGATCTGTTTTGGAAATTATTGAAAGTTTTGCTCAATGACGAGTTGTAATGGAATGCCGACTAATAGTTATGGCGAATACTGAATAGTGAATGTTTATGGAGAAACGGCATGAAGTGGTGCCCTCTATAAGCAGAGTGTTTAAAATGGTTTTGCCCGTTGGTCAAATGCGATTGCAAAAAAGTGTAGTACACCTTTTTGCACTCGGATTTGACCATTCAGCATAACTGTTTGAACGGCAATTTCAACAATAATCATTCGACAAAACAGATCGGATGCTGGCGCCCGAATTTAACAGATGAGCAAAACGATTTGAACACTTGTCACTAGATTACTCATTCTGCAAAACTGTTTGATAATTCAACATTATTTCGATTATGCGAAAATGTGCTTAACTTCGCTATTTACCACGAGTGTAGATTGTTGTTATTGCTTGATCGGAAATAGATTTATTTCAATAAATCTGCTCTGTCCGTCTGCATAACTGTCGCTTGCGAAATCATTTATCAACCAATCCAATCTGTCTTGGTGGATTTGAAAGTTTTGCTCAATGTTCGAGTAATGAGAATGAATGCCGTTAATAGTATGTGTGTAATAGTGAATGTTTATGGTGAAACGGCAAGAAGTGGTGCCCTCTATATGCAGAGTGTTTAAAACACTTTTGCACATTGGTTAAATGCGATCGCAAAAAGGTGTAGTACTTAGTAGTACACTTTGTATTAATGCGAGGCGGCATCTGTTCAGTTCAATTCGGCATTTCTCATTTAACCCTCGCCAGTGTAGGGTGGTGGATGCCACACCCCCCCCCCCTCTTGTTTTTTTCCAGAATTACTCACGGAAATACCAACCGATCGCAATGAAACTTTCAAAGTATATCTACTTTGCAACAATGACACATACTCCGAAATATTGAACTTCTAACCCTATGACTCATGACCTTTGACCTGTTTCTCAAGGTCGTGTTTGGCGAAAGTGGCGTCCCGTAGTAACAATCCCTGAAACATGTGCAGCTCCCGAGTGTTTGTTGTTCAGGGGCATATGCAAAGGTGTTTCTAGGTGACAGTTGAGGCTTTGGCAGAGATTGCAATCTCCATTGACTTTTTCAGAGGTCAACGGAGGTCACTGACCTCCGATGACCTCAGATGTCTTTTTTTTCGCCTTCTGTCCGTTTCTAGTGCAGTTTTTATGCTGATTTCAATTCTGGGATCCATTTTACATGAATATATGATCCACTGGGGTCATAGGCTACCAAAGGTCAGATGACCTGACAAGACCTTATTTAATCTGGCCGTTAGTTAGTTTGTAGTTGGCAGATAGTCTGGCAGTTAGTAATAGTAGGTCATTTTGTGATGCTGATTTCAAATTTGGCATCTATTCAACATTATAAGATGTTCTTTTACCATTTTAGCTCGATAAGTTCTCATTTTTTACACATTTAAGTTTTGACGACATTTTGACTTTGACATGACCTTAGAGGTCACCTAGATGTATTCGAACAATTATTCATGTATTCGAACTAGATCCTTTCTTTTGAGTGGCTTTTCACATGTTCACGACATTGACGCATACCTACACAGAAAATACTTCACGAACAAGGACACACGTATTATTATAGGTAGATTATAGTAACCAATGTGACCCCTTTCTCGACAGTAAGCAAATCTATAAAAAAAGGCAAACCCTCATGACCCAGGACCTTAAAATCAGATGTCAATGGCTTCCTCTCGTCAGATGCTTCACGCTCGTTTTTGAATCGAAGCTCTAGCTCAATTAGGGGCCAAACGCCAAGGGGGGTCGTCCCCCCTACACGGTCACGCAGTGATCTTGCCCTACACGGGCGAGGGTTAAACGACAGCATGACATAATTTTTGGCATATATGCATCACACATCGGCGTAACACACTTCCGCGGCAAAGCGCATTAAACATTGACAGTGCGCCGTGCACTGTCAATTTGTAATCCCCCTCGCCGAGGGAGTGTGTTACGCCGATGCAAGATGCATATATGTCAGACAGTATGTCATGCTGTCGTTTTAAATGAAAAATGCCTAATTGAACTGAAAAGATGCCGCCTCGAATTAAGAAAAGGTGTAGCAGTACTTTATTAAAGGCCATCCACATCAACTGCGGTTAATACCGACCTATCGTCAATAAAATGGGACAATGACATGCAGCAGGTAAGCTAATCACATTCGTACAAAGCGCAAATACACACACACACACACACAGGCTATGACACGACTATTATAAGCATGATAAAAACGGATGAATGCTAGAATGACACTAAAACACTTAAAAAACACACACGAGTTAAGAGCCACCGAGAACACAGTTGAAAACACAGTGCCGGCAACTCGTTCAAGGGACCCTGTACAGAAAACGATGCAGCCCGGCCTCTGTGCGGATAGCAGGTAACTGTAGGAGATAATCCTGTCGGGTTGAGCGGACACGAGTGGGACTGTCGTAGGTCTATGTCCTAGAGGACTATCGGTCTAGAACCGACCGTCCGGAGGCAGCGGCGGCGCGTCGCCCGGCCGGCCGCGCTGGAAAGGAAGAGTGAGTCGCCCTGCCCGCGCTCCGATGATCGTCGTATAAAATGAAAGCGACCGAAGCATGGGCATCGTATTCGCTGCTGAGCGTCGGAGCTCGACACACCTCAGGTACGTGCTCCGAGCTGTGTGTTGTGTGGTGCCTCGCCCAGGACCGGTGACAGAATCGAAGAGCGCGAGGTGCGTGGCAGCGGCCGCAATGCGAGTGAACTCGGAACGAACGAAAACAGTGCCGTGGTGGCGGTGGCTCGTGGCGAACAATGCTGGAACCGAGCTCTACAGAGCAGTTCGTCAGAAAAGTGCTACGAATGGCTACCGGCCACTTTGTTGCCAGCAAAACTTCATGCAAAAAGACAAAAAGATTCAATGAAAAAAATATGAGAAGAGCTTTCCGAGTTCTTATCTCTGAAGCCTAAATGACTTAACATGGCATTGACTATCAGCGTTGTAAATTCATCAGTAGCTTCATGGAAAGTCACTCTTCATGGTCACAAAGAACAGAATCAACATTTAATTTAAATGTGTTCCATTATGGTATCATCACTGTTAAACACACGCTCTTCTCTGTTTCTCCTCCCCCAGAATGCTGCGGAAGGCTCTTTTCCTGGCGATGGTGACGGTGTGGGTTGCCAGTGGCGACCCCGACCCAAAGCCGGAGGCCAAGCCGGCGGCGCGCCGTAGCTGGAAGCCGGTCGTGCGCGCTGGGTACGGCGCCCCGGCCCTCTCCCCGTCCTACGGACCCCCGGCTCCGACCTACGGTGCACCGCGCCCGTCTACGCGCTCCGCCCCCAGCTATGTGCCCTGCGCCTTCTACGGCCCTCCCCCCTAAGGAAGCCCATCTGCTACGCTAAGGGTGGGACGCAATTCAAGGACCACCTGGGCAAGATACCCAGTACAAAGACCCACTGGGCCACCCAGAACCAGAGTGAGTCGCGCGTACACCAGTATACCAAGCACGTCCGGAACCCATATACTGGCGACCACCGTGACCGATGGAAGGAAATCTCTAAACCCACTGCCGTACCAAGCTCATCACCGTAGACCCAGTGTATGCACAAGGATCCAAGGGCGCCTGGTGGCAGAAAAGCACCCATACTTACACAACACCGAGTACGTGTGGCTACACGCAAAACTACATGGTACCCACCACACCTCACCAATAAGCACATCTACCAAGTACCCACCAAGGACCAACTATGTGTGTACTACCGACACTGTTCACCGAGTACGTCAGAAGCCCGAGTACCACACTGAGACTCAGACCGAGTACCAGACCAAGTACAACACCAAGAAGGTCCAGGAACCGTATTACGAGACCGTCTACGTGAGTACTTATCAATACTTTGCATGGTTGGTTGATTCAGATTTATCAATTTGCGATGTTGGGTAACAGTGAATTGGATTACGGCAATGAGCGGAAACCGGGTGACTTTTACTCTTCCGAAAGGCTATTCAATGTCAATTTTGTTCAATGACTTTTATATTAATTTATAGTTTCCCATCTATGCCATGGATAATCTCTATATCTAATATTCAGAAAGACATATTTTCTGATATTCTTGGAAATCCCATTAAAAGTGCAGCTCGTAACACTGCCATGACCAACTATTACCCGCTCTTAGCTTTCGACCATTAAGTCTAAAGCACCACTTTAGTTTTGAAGAGGAAAAAACATAGTCGTAAAAAAAAAAATATACCCGCCTTTGTGACCACTCGATTACCTCCCCCCTCCACTTCTGAAGAAAACGGTGAAGAAGCCTCAGCCTCAGTACGTGACCGAGTACGCCACCAAGCACCAGTACCAGACGGTGTACGCGACGTCACACCGCACCACTCGATTGTGAACCACTCGAATTACCTACCATCACTTCCTGCAAGAAACGGTTGAAGAAAGCCATTCAGCCTCAGTACGTGACGAGTACGTGGCCACCAAGCACCAATACCAGACGGTTGTACGCGACGCAACCCAGTCCGAGTACCACACCTTCACCAAGTGCCCGAGCACCAAGTACGGACCGCCCTCCTACTAAGCCAGCCGCAGGTCAGTAATTTGCAGTGTGAACCGTCTGTTTAAGATATAGTCAAAGGTCAGTACGGCGCAGACCACTCCCCCGCAGCAGCAGCAGCGACCAGAGTCATGGCGGCTGCGCTTTAGAAACCGGCGCGCCGCTGCCGGCCGAACTGCGCCATTATTGCCGAAAAAAAACGTCCCAGGAGGCCGGCTTTCTCCGGATATTCACACGGCGGTGGACGGACTTAGACGCAGCCACGATGTCTGCGCCTCTTCTTGTTTCGTCTCGCTTCGTCTGGACCAGTCTTGACTTGGCCAAGTCGTTTTGAGCCATTGTGAGTCGTCTCGAATCGCAAAGTTGAGACGGAAGCAGAAGCTCGACTTGACCAGAGTTCGGGTGACTTAGACGAACGGGATTCCTCGTGGGCACCCGCGTGTTGAGTGACAGATAGAGTGGGAATATATTAAGTGCTAATCATAGTCGATTTATATCCGATGTATTTGTAAAAAAAAAATATTTAGCCCTCCTAATACTTTGCGGAAGAGACTGTTGACCATTCAACAAACAGCGTTGGTAATGTCCAATACAGTAGAGGGATTCCCGGTGGGTTCCCGCCAGATCACAAAGGTGTAATGTGTGCGGTGCTAATGTGTGAACAGTTGTGTGTGTTTGTTGTACACAGTGCACACATCTCAGCCCTCTCTCGGTCGTAAAAGTCGCCCAACTGACCACTGTCCGTCTCTATTTCAGAGCGTAGCCGACCGCGACCGGCTGGCCCGACTAGACGGAAACGGTCCCACCTTCCTACCGCCGTCCGTCCGACCGGTGACCTGCGTCAGACCTGCGTTGTCGTGCCAGCCCAGTCCGCGTGCCGTTAGTCTTTCAGGGGACGTCCGGCTCGTCACGACGCTACTGCCATCTGGGCCGGAGTGGCTCTCGCTCCGCCGACGGTAGCGCCACCACCGGTAGCCCCGGCGGCGGGCCGGCTCTCCCTCCGCGTCCCCTGGCGGCCGCCTCGGGCAGTATCCCCGCCAGCACCACACTCACCTGATCGCACAATTACTCAAAAGCCGTTTTTACTTGGGATTCAGTTTACCGGGTAATTGGGGCATTTGGGGCGTTTGAGACGATTGAAGTATTTGGGGCGTTTGGTTAAAATAGGGGATTTGAGGCAGAATTTAAGAAATTTTTGCCTTTTGGAATTAAGGTCATATAAGACCTAATACTGTGTCACGTGGTCAAAGCTCTCACACTGGTCCCAAACTCCCCCATTTAAACAAAACGCCCACATCGCCCACATCGCCCCAACCGCCCCAACCGCCCCAAACGCCCAAAGCGCCCCAATCACCCGGTAAATTAAGTCCTTCGTGAAAACGGCTAATGTCCCGCCGAGGGCCCGGCGATGGCTGAAACGGGTGGCGGCACATTTCGAGGGTAAAACAATGTGTGTATTCGCATTAGCCGTTTTTCTCTCCACTGGAATAAATTGTTTGCATGCCAGTGCTAAAATTGTTTTAGTTATATTCACCTACATTAGTCGTTATCTGTCTCTGAGTCTCCATGCCCGTGTGATTGTTGTTACCCTGTTTCGCCCGAACCCTCCCTCCTGGGTGTTCGGGCGCTGTTCCCGGTCAGCCGGCTTGTATATACATTATTGTATATGCATACTTGCTTGTTGTTTTGTAAATATATGAGAGGATTTTTTGTAACAAAGCGTTTTGACGTGACAGTTTGAGATGCCTCTGAAGCACGGAGGAAGCCGGCCGGCTGCACAAGACTGAATAAACTAATGCTTGTTTATACAAAGTGGATGCTGATAGACAAACAAAAACTGACACTGAAGGTGTCAACAAAATTGTTCGCAATGTACGGCTTTAAAGCTTGTAGGCTTTACTATTTCTAAACGGAATTTCACCGTGCATTTCAATAAGGAGTGATAGAAAATGAAACGAAGACAATGGTTCTCCTCTAAACATTGCGACGCTTTCCTTGGCGCGATATTTATACAAACAAAGCGACAAGAACAGAATCACCTCATATTGTTAAAGTTATCGATGTTCATAGCCAACATTCAGTCACAATAGGTAATTGTATCCCAGTATTTGTAGTTGAACCAGAATCAAGGCTCTTGGATGCTGGTTAAATATGTTATTTATATATTTTGATTGAGTTTTGGAAATAAATTATCATTTTCGATCATGCTGCATTGCTTTGCAATACATAATGAAGGCTTAGGTCACGACAAATTGTAATAGAGAACGCAAAAGTATAAGTGAGCATTGAGCAGCACAACACACAACACACAACACACCACACACCACACACCACACACCACACACCACACACCACACACCACAATCAGTAACCAAAACTGTGTCAATGTCAATCGGTGACACAGTAACCAAAAAGGTGTCAATCGGTAACCAAAATTTTGGTTACCGAAAAAATGTGTGACCGATTTGGTAATCGATCGGCCAGGCTTATACATTGTTTGACATTTTTCGGTCAGCTTCATCTTAAACGATTCACTTTTTTGTCACTTTTGTACGCATTATTATTTCCATTCAGCAAATTGATACACCATTTCCTCGAAATTAATTAATTAATGTAAATGTCTTTGTTCTTGCGTGCGGCATCCACTATTTTGTTTTGCATATGTATTTAGTTCCTTTTTCACAATTATAATGTCTTTTTGGAAACTGTACATGTGCGTTTTATGAATTATGATGTTAACAAAGCTATTTTTGCCAGTGTGTATAAATAAGTATATTATTTGAAAATCGGTCAAATCTTTAACATTTTTGGCCTCAACCGAAATCGGTCAAAATTTGGTCAACCAAAATGCCTTTTGTTTGGTTTTGGATTGGTTTTGGTCAGGAAATTTTGGGAAAATGACATAATTACACGACACACCACACACAGCACACTGCACACTGCACACTGCACACTGCACACTGCACACTGCACACTGCACACTGCACACGACACACGGCACACGGCACACGGCACACGGCACACGGCACACGGCACACGGCAGAGCAAGCAGACGCTTCGGCAAGCACCGGCGCACAGCACTGCGGTCCGTATCCGGGTCCGCCGTATACCGGTGCCCGTATCCCGGTCCCGTATCCCGGTCGCCGTATCCCGGTCCCGTATGCCCGGTCCCGTATCCCCGGTCCCGCATCCCGGTCCCGCATCCGGTCCCGCATGCCCGGTCCCCGTATCCCGGTCCCGTAATCCCGGTTCCCGTATCCCGGTCCGTATCCGTCGCCGTATCCCGGTCCCGTATCCCGTCCCGTATCCCGGTCCCGTATCCCGGTCCCGTATCCCGGTCCCGTATCCCGGTTCCGTATCCCGGTCCCGTATCCCGTTTTATTTTGTTCCCAGCCCCTCCTGGCGGTATAAATAAGTCTGACAAACAATGATATAAATTCCAACAGGATGTTCTGGCTGGGTAGTATAGGAAAAGCATTCAAAGTATAACTCACTATAGTCAAATTATTTTAAGTTGAATGTTAAGTAACTGGAGCCTTTTCGCAAATAGCACGCGCTATAAGCAAGTTATTACTTGAGGTACTGGAGCGGCCAAGAGTAACGCACACTGGAGCTGCATTGCGTGAATGATTGTCAAATATGATGTCCATTTTTGTACGTCGACTTATGTGGCTGGTGTCTTCTTGAAAATAGCAGGCGCAAAGCAAGTTTAAATCTACCAATATTTTAGGCATATTGGCTTGACTTTAATCAGTTTTTCCCCAAGGCAACACATATATTTTTCTCCTTGATATTTGACGCATATCATTCCACAAATGGCAGCTCCAGTGTGCGTCACTTCCTGGGCCGCTCCATGTATCTCAAGTAAATAACTTGCGTATAGCGCGTGCTATTTTCGAAAAGGCTCCAGTTACTTAACATTCAACTTAAAATAATTTGACTATAGTGATGCGCATTAGTTGGCGACAAACGAGCGAGCGCGATAGAAATGTATGGTGAATTTTAACTCGATAAGGCAAGTATTTTTATAGATTTAATAGATTTAACCTGATTACATATAGATGCATTGACTTTGAGGACCATGCGTTTCCTGGCTACAATTGTAATCGTTACTGAGCTGATTATGATGGATAGACAACATGCTGGCAGCCACAAGACTAGAGAAAACTGAGCAAATGCTCTTTGCCTTAGTCTTTGTCTACTGTGAAGTAATCGACGCAGAACCATAAATGTAATAACTAATAAGCTAGAGTCGTGTTATTGCATACATTCGCGTGCGTTTCAATGTTTCTGGTATTTTATGCAATCTTGTTATAAACATAAAGGTGCTCTGTAAGAGCTGTTCCCCAGCTAAGCCGGCCCTAAGTTGGCCGGCCCATATGATGACCAGCCTGAGCGCCGTGTGTACCGCGGCGGTATCATGGCTCCTATACGGCAGCCCAGCTGGCAGTTCTGCCTGTCACGCTTCTCCGGTCTCAAGGCCACCCCACCGGAGGCGCTATGGTCACAGGGAGGGTCATTCTAAAATCACGGTGAAGGTTACTCCGAGGTTACGGTGAAGGTCAACCTATAGGGCTACGCTGAAGGTCAACCTATAGGGCTACCGAGGCAGGCAGTGCAGGGTCACCGAGGTCCCTCCAGCGTCACCAAGGTCACTCGGCCGCTGGTTACGGACCGTTCCTGGCTCCTGTGACCGCAGAGCCTCATGCAGGACACAGAGTAGCAGCAGGCGGCAGGGGAGTGTACCATAATGACAGGGGCATGGCCCGCTGCCGGTTCAAACCAGCAAGCGCTGCATCACGCTGGATGTGGATTGTGTGCAGTTGAGGTCGAGTATCGCCGGGGTCTGGCTGAAGCGAGTGCCGGACGAAGAGCCGAATGGCAAAAAGTAAACGGATGTTAAGAAGAGGGACATTTAGTAGATATTAATAAGTCCTAAAAGTCGGCGGGTAAGAAGTCAACGTGGAAAAAAGTAAACGGTGAAAAGGTTAAACGGATAAAAAGTAAATTGACGAAAAGTCAACAGCGTAAAAAGTCAACGGTCAAGAATTTTACATGGAAAAAAGTCGGCGGACCAAAAGTCCTATGGCAAAATATTAATTGCTCAGATAAACTATGATGTCGAAAAGCCACCCGCGTACAACATGCGCGGATAGATCAAGATCACATACTTCGTCAGTATGAAGGGTCTAGATATTATCGGTTGTCCCACTGATGCTGTTACATACACCCACGGACCCAAAATGATCCCGCCCAAACGCAGACCATATCGCTTGGAGCCTTCTCCGACCCCAGAGGTCGTCATTCCCGGCAGTTCCTACACGGACATGGTGAAAAATATCACTAGGACTGTACTGCCCGACGGTCTATTGGATCAAGGTGGCATGCTAAGCTAAGCAAAAGCTGTAAAAGCCACACATTTTTTGCCATATAGTAGCCGTTTCCACGATGGCTTATTTTGCGCGAAATGTTTTAAAACATTTTAAAATGTTGTAAAATGTTTCAGTGGTAGCCGCTTTCACGATGGACTAATTGGCGAAAAAATGTTTGAACCCTCGCCCACGGTCCCAATTACGGCGAGGGTAAAAACATTTCTCCGCAAATTAGGCCATCGTGAAGGACGGCTACACTGAAACATTTTAAAATATTTTAAAATGTTTTAAAACATTTCGCGCAAAATAAGCCATCGTGAAAACGGCTATTGTAAACCTTGGCAGCCGTAGGCTGCATGTCACCACACGAGTAGGCGTGCGTTCACCAAGCTACGAGATGCTCCATCAGCAGCGATAAGGTTAGGTCCGGTTCGATTTGGTTGGGAAAATAATTACACTCCAGGTCGTTGTAAAATATTAGCTAGCCTGCTCAGTTACCATTAGACTTTTAGGGTGTTGACTTTTTGCAATGTTGACTTTTTACCTCTTCGACTTTTTATTTTCAACATGTATCCATACGACTTTTTACCATTCGACTTTAAGCGTGTCGACTTTTGCCATGTTGACTTTTTACTTTTTCGACTTTTTATCTTTCGACTGTTATCTATACGACTTTGTACAATTCGACTTTTAGCGTGTTCACTTTTTGCCATGTTCACTTTTTTAGGTCTAGACGTCATAGAGAACCTGTGGTATCATTTAGAGCGATATCTGAGGGGTCACCGAATGCCGTATTTGAATCGATGCGAATGCAAAATCATGGATATGACTTTTACCTTTGACTTAAAGGCAATGTTCGGACTTTTTACCCTTAACTTTTTCGTCCCTTAAAGGAAATAGTTCACCTTGAAAAAAAAAAAAACGAGAAAAAACTCAGAAATGGACGAAGAGAAGCAAGAAATTAAGTTATCATATTACTTAGTAAGTCAAAGAAACATAATATTTACGCGGAAAAAGCAAATTTAAAATGTCCCAAATATTTGGTGAAATTCATATTTTTTCCTGAAAGTAATGCGAAATCAGCTGGCTGAGAAGCACGCAACGCCATCGATTTAGTGAGGGATCGTGTCGTATACGGGTGCGGCTAGCCCTAGCAAAGTGCTTTCGACTTTTTGACGGGAACACCACTTTATTTAGCGTGGTGACTGGCGTGGTGTGAACCATGGCTTCAGGCAAACGCTGAAAACAACATTGGTTTGCACTTCAATCGATGATGTGCGATCATCGATATCCCAATTGGCTTATTCTGGTGAAAGAAATGAATATCGACATGGGTTTTGTATCGAATTTATCAAAATAAAAGCTTTAAAAATATTTTGTAACCTATTAATAGGAATGCACATTGGAAAAGTAGTGATTTCAGCAATTTTATATTTGTTACTTTTGTTATTGATTTACATTTATATATATACCCATAACTAGTACATGCCAGATGCCACGCAATATTCGATTAGGGCAGGGGCCATGGCGCTCTCAGGAATCAACGATGGTGAAACAGAGGCGTATTCAGCCCACGATGCATGAGGGGCAGTGGCTTGGGGAGGCAGCAGCGCTCAGGGAGCAGTGGTGGTGGAGCAGAGGCGTCTTCAGGCAGCGAATGGTGTGGGGCAGACACCGAAACCACCATCCACTCTCAGGAAGAGGTAGCGTGATGTGGAAAACAGAGGCGTCTGAAGCCGCACGAGTGAGAGGGAACGGTTTCTCAGCAGTGGCGGATCCAGAAATCTTCAAGGAGAGGAGCCATCGATTTGCAACGTGGTGCCCCTAGCTATACCCAAGGTCTGAAAACTCGATGGATTTTGTTCCACACATTTTAAGGTGCCTATTCATATTTTTTTCACTTGCAAAAATTAAAAAAAAATGTGACCCCCTCAGGCTACAGAGGTCCCCTCAGTCAACAGGAGGGCCCCTCAGCCGGCCAGGACTGCCCTCTCAGGCGGACCATGGTGCTTCATTCAGGCGCAAGAGGGTCCCTCAGACGGCCAGTGTGCCCCTCAGACGGCAGTGTGCCCCTCACGGCAAGAAGGTCCCCTCAGGTGAACAGAGGGCCCCCCACAAGCGCGCCAGAGTGCCCTTCTCAGGTGGCTAGCTGTCCCCTCAGGCTGCCAGAGTGCCCAGACGGCCAGAGGTCCCCTCATGTCAACAGGAGAGCCCCGCAGCCGGCAGACTGGCCCCCTCAGGCGGACCATGGTGCCCCTCAGGCTCCAGGGTGCCCCTCAGGCGGCAAGAGGGTCCCGCCTCAGACGGCCAGTTGGCCCTCAGGTGAAACAGAGTGCCCCCTCAGGCGGCCAGAGTGCCCCCCTCAGGCGGCTTTGCTGCAATTGGTGCATGGTTGAATTTTTGGTACTCCAGGAGGGTTTGCCAATTCCTCCCAATCTTCAGATATATCCCATGCGGAATAATCCACTTGAAAAATATATCAAAAGAATTATATAAATCGCGGGTTATCGCCAATCAAATATATCGCTAAGCCAGTTATAACAGTAACCTTGAACCCGGTATCCGTTGTATTCCGTATCAAATATTGAGTGGCTTTGCCCACCAAGGCACATTGATTTGGTCTGAAGCATGGTTCCCATACGCCAGTCACCACGCTAAATAAAGTGGTGTTCCCGTCAAAAAGTCGAAAGCACTTTGCTAGGGCTAGCCGCACCCGTCGTATAGATGGTGGTACTTGCCCAAGTAGGTACTTGTTGAAGATGCCGGAAAATACAACGCTTTGAATGAAAAACCATCACCAGTACTTTGCTTTAAGTAGGTATTCTTGTCACGATTTATATTTCACTATGAAAGTTGTAGTGTCCGCCATCGTCGCTCCACTGTCCGTGCTTCTTGGGGCGTTTCCGTCTGGATTTATGGTTCGACAAGGTCATGGCACGCGGTCTACACGTCACTGGGTCGTACGGTCTCGCCGGTCTGCTCCTATCACTCAGCGGGCGGGCTGCGCCGCGCGTGCGGCCTATCAATAGCGAGCGGCACCGCGCACTGGTACGAGGTGGGGTCGGTGAGTAGGGAGGGGACAGATCAACAAATTTGTACACGACCTGGAACGTTCAGGCCAAGCAGCTGAACCGCCTACGCTACGACTACAGAACGTTGTTTCGAAAAATGTGTTTATAGAAGATTTAAACATCAAAATCAATATGGCCATAGCATTACCTGACAAAGTTTCATTCTTGCATATAAAAAAGAATGAGATACTGAACAGTATGGTTTTGGTTCCGAGCACTTACACTTTCCCAAGTCTTACCGTCATCTGTGCGTCATACCATACGTCACTCACCAAAATCAGCTCTAATCCAGCGATTGGAGTTACCGGGTTATACCCGGTTCCCGACCTTTTAGTTTACTGAATAATTAAATAATAAGAGGTTTCTTGAAAAGTGAAAGCGTCACAAGTCATTTTCGAGCATGGCGCCACAACTTCGCTATTCGCAACTCAAACCCCATTTAAAGGTGAACTATTCCTTTAACTTTCCGTCCGTTTACTTTTTATATTTTGACTTTTTCCTATGCGGCTTAAACCAACAGATTGTAATCGGATCTCCAGCCGAAACGCAGCCGAAGAATGATCAGAGAATTCGGAACGGTTGTTACATTATTGTCATGGTATCTGTGCTTTCCATTAGAATAAAAAATGCAAACATTTCGAGAATAATGCCCAGAGTGCATTCCTATTTCGAGTCTGAGTCCTCTTGCAGTGCAGAGACATGCTCTTTTAATAAACATCATGACAAGTCTAGATATCTTAAAACAACAAGATAGTAGCATGATGCCATATGATGCAATACAACTTTTGCGCATTCGGCAAAATTAACGCGTAGATATTTCTTGGAGCGCTAACGAGCCAGCATCACGTAATGCCAGAAACAACAGAGGCTGGTCAAGACATGCTGATTGCATCAACTCAGTTCCATCGCTCTTCCGCAGTCAGCACTGAGTGCAAATGGCTGGTGCGCAATCCATGCCGTATCAATATTGCATCAGTGTTGGAGCGGGTGGGGAGTCAGACGGCCTCACCCACGGAATGACAGTGTTTGCCCAAGGCCAGGGTCATCTGTGCTATTCGGGGAGCTTCTGCGTAGGTGGTGCATTTGAAAGGAGCACTGGCGTATCTAGCCGTGGGTTTTGAGGTGGCCAATCCAGTGGCGTGTTTCCCAAAAGTTGTTGAGCAGAGGGGGGTAGTGGGTTGTCAACCGTCAGCCAAAAGTTGTTGACGGGGGGGGTCGAGCACATCGTTAAACCGTCAGCAACTGTAAGTCCGCTCGTTTTTTAGGGGGCAAATAATAGTTTCAGGACCTTAGGGGGGCATGGCCCTAAATGTCTCCCATGAATCCGCCAGTTCCTACCTTTTAATGTACCCAGAAAATGATAAGTTCCCAAGATTCATAAGAACCCAGCGTTCAAAAGTTCCAGGATTTGCAATTTCCCAGCGTTCATAAGTACCCAAGATTCACAGGTACCCAAGATCCATCAATACCCGAGCCCACAAGTACACGAGTCAATAAGTCCCCGTAATCCATAAATACCGCAAAAAGGTAAAAAAACAAAAACAAAATGAAAAATAGCTACTACAAAAAAGTAGTAGCAATTTTTCGGAAGTAACCACTTCAGTTTTATGCCAGCTCTCTTTACAGCAGCCCTTTCATAGAAAATTGTTTGTGGTTAGTTAGATTGAAGACTGAAATGTAACAGAGATAAGTGCCCATTTTTAACGAAATAAACCGACTGAAACTATAAAGTGTCCATTTTTAACGAAATAAACAGACTGAAACCATGAAGTGCATTATTGAGGCATTGAAACTTTGTACATTTACTCAGCAGATACAAATTACATTTCTGCAAATATGTTTACATGTTTGAATGACTTGTTATATTATAATACTGTAATGCACACATGCTATCTCATTTGGCTATGCATCGAGTATCAGTAAACGGTATGGAATTAAAAAGCTGTATCATCTATAAAAAAAAAACTGACGTTTGCACATCTCGGGCATGCTCGCCCGCCCCAAAACCTGGAGACCCAACCCAAGGTTCTGCTCCACTCCAGGCGCTCCCGTCTATTTTGCCCCCGTCCCGCCCCCCAGTGCCGCGTCCTCCACTGCCCTTGGCATCGTGTGCGGCGCAGTTTCCGGCTCTGGCTAGCCACGCTAATGCACCTTGCGGCTTGCAGGATCAATAGCGTCGCCGTACGTTTTGTTTACACCGTTCACTGCGAGCCAAGACCGGCCAGAGCCAGGCCCCTGACCCACGGCCGCCGATTGGCCAATACGGGGAGGCTCCTCCGCTGTCGACCAATGAGCGCCCTGGCAGCGGAGGCTGGCAGCAGGCCAAGTCCCGAATCGATTCTATAGTGGGACGCCGGCCGGTCAGCGCCAGAAATCGCTGAGACGGTGAGAGCGAGGGATCAGAACAAGCTCTGTCGCGCATCGTCCACGTGCCCATTCGCCTCAAGTTTGGTGTCCGTGGAATTCACGTCTTATAGCTACTTCCTGCTGTCAGGCAATCCGTCGAGAAGACCTCGCTCTCTCGGAAGTCGCTCGAAGCTCGCTTAGCGCTCATCTTCTGCCGGCTCGCGCCTGCGCTCTTCGAAGACCGCGAGTCTTCCCACACCAGTCTCCGTCACCCCCGGGATGGCGTTCATGGTGCCCGTGGTGAAGAACAACTGGGACCTGTACGGCACCGGTTCTGGCCAGAGCAGCCGGCGCAGCTCTCAGCAGACCCGCAGCGCGCCTCAGAGCCGGCGGACCTCGCAGGCCAGCGGCGGCATGAGCCGTCAGACCTCAGCGTCCAGCAGCGGCAGCGCGCCCACCACCTCCGGCTTCATCATGCAGGGTCCCAGCTTCAGCAGCTCCCGGTGTCCCCCGGGCAGGGTGAGTCAGAGCGGTGCTGGGAGCCGCAGGGTGAGTGGCACTGGGTCCTCTGCGTCGGGAGGCTCGACCTCACCACCGCGCTCTGTCACATTCGGCCCACCGAATCCGCCCTCCGCTAGAAAAGCCGCGAGTCCGCCCTCCGCTAGTAAAGCCGCAGGACGACAGGCGGAGAAGCACACCTTTCACACGAAGGTGGTGGACAAGCTGATGCGCGTGCTGCACCGTGGAGAGAAGGAGGGAGCGGGGCGGGCTTGAGGCGGCTGAGGTTGCGGCATGTTGATGTCAGGGGATGTTGGACTTGTTGGTCATGTGGTGCGCGATGGCGAGAGGTGACTGACGCCAGGCTCAAATCGTGAAGGCTGTGAAACTTGTAGGTTAAGATTTGCTGTTTGTGAAAAAGAAAGATGTGCCCACTGCTCATAATGTGTTGGAAGATGTTGCGCAGGGCATTGACCTTCGATGTAGGGGACATGAATTGGCAGGAGGCATGGTCGAGTTGTGAATCATCATGAATGGCATGCTATGCGATTGAGTACAATATCCTACGTTTTCAAGTCAAATTAAATGACGCGTATTTTAGTTGTATTCTTTGCGCCATACTCTCATTAAATATAGTGATTATTGTGTTCGTATGATTGAAGGCTCATCTTTTGTATTGAAGTGTACAATAAATATGCAAACGACTCCCGTAGTTTCATTTCGTTTTATATCCTACTCGGCAGACAATAACGGAACAGCTGCGCTACTTTGTGTGCTATCAGTCACAACTCACAGCTCAAGTACACACATCCACAAACGGACGGACGGGTTTTCTGACAATGCACTATGCAATATCCCATCAAAGCAACTAATACGGATTGCATTGCGAGCGACGTCTCAGTCTTGTTACACATCACTAGGCGACGTCTCAGTCATACTACACATCAAAAGGCGACGTTTCAGTCTTACTACACAGCACAAGGCGACGTTTCAGTCATACTACACATCACAAGGCGACGTCTCAGTCATCACTACACAGCACAAGGCGACGTCTCAGTCTCACTACACATCACAAGGCGACGTTCTCAGTCATCACTACACATCACAAGGCGACGTCTCAGTCTCACTACACATCACAAGGCGACGTCTCAGTCATCACTACACATCACAAGGCGACGTCTCAGTCATACTACACATCACAAGGCGAC
>VOPJ01005287.1:0-70591 GCA_014673585.1 Semibalanus balanoides | reverse complement strand
GGCCCTCTGAAGATGGTCGAGGGCCCCTCAAGGTGACTGAAGACCCCCTCGAACTAGCCAAGGGCCCTCATAAACGGGCCGAGGGACCCTCAAGGTAGCTGGGAGGGACTCGGCCAGTTTTCCTCACCCCTCCTCAGAAGTTTCGGGGGTCAACTAACCCTTTTGACCCCCGCGCCGCGCCAGTGACGTCACCGGAGGCGCCTGCGAGGGAGCTGTTGTGCCTCCGGTGACGTCATCCGGCGGTCCGTCGTGGTTCAAAGGTCAAATGGCTCGTGTCCTTACCCTGGTTATAAGGCCTTTGCTAACGAGTGACTGGCGACGACCGCCACTACCGAGTGACTCTGGGCGCCGACCGCCACTACCGCGTGGCTTTCTGGCGCCGACCACCACTGCCCGCCACTACCGCGTGGGCTCTGGCAGCCGACCGCCACTGCAGCCACTACCGAGTGGCTCTGGCGCCGACCGCCACTGCTGCCACTACCGAGTGGCTCTGGCGCCGACCGCCACTGCCGCCACTACCGAAGTGGCTCTGGCGCCGACCGCCACTGCAGCCACTACCGAGTGGCTCTGGCGCTGACCGCCACTGCCGCCACTACCGAAGTGGCTCTTGGCGCCGACCGCCACTACCAAGTCTCCGTCACCGTCCAGTCTCCGTATCCGTCTTTCGTTTCATCTTCGCCACCGTCTTCGTCTGATCTCAGACATCATCTTCATCTTCGTCTCATATCCACCACCGTCTTCGCCTCTGCCTTCGTCATTTCAGTGAAGCTAGACGCGTCGTTCCCTGCCGGCGCTGGCCTTTGATATTAACTTATTGTTGTATTTGCCGAAATAGCTTGTAACAGAATATAAATTGGAATGCCTCCAAAGACAGACAAAATTCAAGCGAGCCGACAAGCCAGTGTATTATCCAGCAAAAGTATAACAATTTATATATTTGTCTCGTGCTTTGTCATCATGATGATTTCGATAAACCGCACTTCCACCATACCTGTCCCTGTCCGTCAGGTGATCCAGGATAATTAGACACCGGGTAGAACGGTAAGGAATAAAGCGCCCAAATGATTTAGACAACATACATTTGTTTTGAGAGAGAAAAAATTTGTCTATGATAAATTAACAGTATTGTATTGTATCATTAACTTGCATTTCCATAGATTATATCTTAATTTATTGAATTCACTTCCAGCAAAGTCTACTGAAGCATAGTCGAAATAGGATAGATTTCAGTATCTTTGGTAGAATATGGCAGCGGTGTTCTAGTAACCTTGCTACTAACTGTTACCGGTGGGGGCCGAGGTGATCGGCTCGCTGCTGCAGGTCAGCGGCGATCCGGCCCAGCACGGCCTCGTAGAGATAGCGGGACTTGGCCGTCATCAGCACATAGTGGTACGGCAGCATCGTGCCGTTGGTGGCGACCAAGGCTATAGGTATAGAACAACAGGTTGTCTCGTTCCTACGTCACCAGCTGTACACTAGATTCCAGGTTTTATACCACATATTTGTAGTATACTAGTGCTACAAAATAAATAAATTATATTCTTACGAACAATAATGGTGTACTGAATTCGAAGAGCTTTCAAAGGTATGGCACACATCCAGAATTAGCTAATTAGGAATTTTTAGCAAAATGTCAATGTCAAATAAGGTCACCATGTGGGGAGCCGGTAGCTCCGTGGTATGTCTTCGGACTTCCACGGAGCAGGCCCCGGGTTCAATTCCCGGTGGTGTCGGTTCCGGGAGGTAGCTGCCCGGATCAAATCCCTAGGCTCCGAGAGGAGGGAATCCCCAGGGGGTGTTAACCCCAGGCCCCTCCCCCCTCCCCGGCACCATAGCCTCCGGGAAAATGGCGGAATGCTGACCCCGATGAAAGAAAGGTCACCATGCCCAAAAATTATACGAAGTTCATGCAACACATGTTTTACATACTATTTTACGTGCAGAAATCGAATTTGATACGTATTTTTCCACCAGACGTCAAGTTAAGGTCAAGTAAAGGTCAAATTAATGTCACGACAGTCAAAATTTGCCATTGAATAATACAATAAATCAATACATTTTTCTAAACCAGTTTTGCATCCGAAATACAGTGCTGCTCTTAATTTGTCTGTACCTGGTCAAAAAAGGACAAAAAATGAAATTTCAAAATTTGATGTCACGAGTTACCCATTCCTTAGATGTCATCACTCAGTCAAAAATACAGATATAATTTTGATATTAAGTATAGTGGTTGAATTTGTATAGTAATTTTACATATATTCCGGTTTCTTAAATATTTTTTTTAACTTTTTTGTTTATTTTTTTCCAAAGAAGTAACTTTTATACAATTTTGGGGTCATTTTTTTTCCTCAAAAATACGAGATTGCCATATTGTAGCCCTTGACATTTGATATCTTCTAACCTTTTTTCGGATTCCATTTTGTCTACTTACATGGCATTTGTACAGGCCTCCTAAAGTTTAGGTGATTTTGGTGTCAAAATCGTGTGTAGTGACGTCACTAACTTAGCTTTATCTCCAAAAAATTATAACGAAATACAAAAAAAAATGCAAAGGGTGTGAAAATGATGCCCGGTCAGGTACTAGATGTTTGGCGTCGATAGCTGCATTATGTTTCGTGCGATATTTCCAGATGTTCCTCAGGGGGGGCTAAAAAAGCCACCCCCCCCAGTGACTCGCGGGTTAACAAGTTATCGCCAAAATAGGGGGTCTCACGGGGTCTGAAATCCATAGTAGCTGCCTCAATTTAGTTGTTGCCTTCGTCAACTGATAAAGCAGTCTTAGCACACGTCACGCACTCAGAATGTTCGACAGGAAAACATACTTACACATCTAAACTATGTCACTACACAAGTTGTGATGAAGCGAGATGCGTCGCTCGTAGCAGATGAATAATGCGTACTGGCAAAATGTAAACAGCAAACCCTGATTTCCTCGGACGGTTTCACGGTTTCCGATCCGCGCCCCTATCACTATTTACACGGAGCCGAACACACGCTCTCGGCGGGGATTGAGGCTGATGAACGCCGCGGCCTCCTGGTCGGCACTCATGGCAGCCACCCGGTCACGGTGAACGTGACGACCGCTACCGAGTTCAGGCGCTCCTGTCCAATCGTGGAGCGTAGTCACGTCTTCAGTCGCCGAAGCGCACTGAAGCTACGCTCAGCCATCGCAGACGACACTGGAAGGGTGAGCAGTAGTCGGATGGATCAGCTTTACCGCGTCGGGGAACATGGCACGCGTGCTCTGTCCGAGAGCGGTCACCACGGCTACTGCCGCGTCAAGATTCTCCGGCTGTCTCTGTAAAGAACCTGCAGCTGCGGCACCATGTCAGCCACCGACACCTCTGTCCTCCACGGACTGTCTTTGCAGCTCGTTGAGCTCCGTGATGTTGCAGCGAGACAGCAGAGCCTTCTCAACCTTGGCATGCTCTTTGATGTCCTCCTGATCGAATCGTTCGGCCAGTTGCGTGCAGGCTGCGTCGATCGCCAGCAGCAGCTCAGCAGCGATAGGAACTGTGGAGCACAAGGATAGTGGTTCTGGCGTGACGGAGGTAACGGCACTGACTCATCTCTGAGACTCGCTCGCAGGTGTCGAGCCAAAAGACTGGCATCGGACAGCTATGCTTCACCGAGCATAGGTACACAAAGCCTGCAGTCATCTAGGCCTGTGACCAAACGGTAATCTCTAATCTACCATGTCGCTACAGCTGGGGTCAGACGCCTACACACCTTTCTCGCAGAAAGGTCTCCTCGGAGTTGTGGCCAGTCACGCTCCGCTTGCAGGACAGGTCTCTTGGTGAGCACTTGCACACTGTGAGATAGTTCGTGGAACGCCTCTTGTAAAAATAGCTCAGCGTGGGCGATGACACCTGAGGGAGGACCTTGTGATGACAAGGCTATCATGAGCGGTGCCGCCGTCATCGCAAGCAGTGGACGTGCTGGCGGCAGGCTGTGTGGGAAGCCTTGGCGGTATGCTCTTGCCTGCTCCGATGTGACCGGGCCGGTGCTCCACATCCTCTAATTTATGGCAGCTTCGAGCTGTGTACAGATCAATTTGGCCTACCTAGCCAAAGCCGCGACTTTGCCTTAATAGGACCGAACAACACCGGTTTTTTGTATTTAGGCGTGGTCACGGGCGCGGATCTATACGGAAAAAGTTTCCGCGAGAGTTCGGGGACAACTTCAAGAGCGTCCACATTAGGTGGCCCTCTGAGCCTGGTACAGGCCGAGGTCGACCGAGCTGTAACAGGAGGCCTCACTCTTAAGAAATTGCTAATAATGTGTATCGATTGTTATCGATAAGCCTCATAAGGCTATCAGCTATAGGATTTGTTAATCACTGTTTAAATATCAGGCATATGAGCAGGCATTGCCCTAACTTTTGGATAAAGTTTGTTGCTGAAATATGTTATTTTGTTTAACAAGAAGAGAACAGAATGTAAAAGATAAACCAAGGCTAGATGAGTTACAATGCATAAATAAATATTGCACAGTGTATTCTCCAGGGTTTATATCAAAGCAATATAGGTACAAATTGCACTGCCACCAATCTTCTCAGTAATATCCTTGCTATCGACGCAGTCAGTTAAGGTCAAAAATTATCCTGTGTAATAATTAAGGCATGTATTCAAATAAATTGTAGCTCCTCCAGAATTGAGCTCAAAATGAATATTTCATATCAAAAGGAAAACTCGATATGGGTAAAGCCAGATCAATAAGGTTATCTGTTTTGTATATTGTTGCTTTGATTGCTATTCGACATTCGATTCAATTCAATTGTCGTCCCATGCTTTCCTAGTTTCTTGTCATGTAGGCAGAACGTTACCTCGAACTAATCGGCCCGGCCCAACCGCTGAAATGCGTAATGCTGAGATGCAGCTTTGGACCCGACGGGTTGATGACGTGAAGCGTGCCATCGTTGCCTCATCGGTTACGACGCCTGTGCTGGAGCCTGGAAGCAACGTGTCTCAGGTTGAATAACTTTTGTGTTCTATACATCGATTTATGTAGTGTTCACGAAGTTCAATTATTTAAAGCAGACCAGTGCAAGCTGAGCANAATGATGACTCAGATGACATAACATGATTCTGAAAGAATTGGCCTGATCTAATACATATTCTCTGAATAGGACATTTGTATTTCCACTTTTATTGATGCTTGAGAGTTCATGAACTTGACCTGATCTTAGGTCACTGATACACGTAAGTGTTCGTGGTAAATTAATTGTAGGCTATGACGCTACGAAAGCCTGCAATTTGAAAAGCTCTCAAACAAACAATGCGGCTTTGGCACAACCACAAACATTTTTGGGGTAAGGTGACTTTACGTGACCTGGTGACGTGACCTGTGATGACCTTAAGTTACAATTTTCACAAAAAGTAGAGGCGACGCTATTGGTGTTACAGCGTTTTGATAAAGCTGTTATTTCAACCTTTATTTCCATAAATATGAATAAATGTTTGATAAGTATTGGTTAGAATTTATTGCGCTTTTCAGCTATAAAATTGTATAGCGTCTATCACTCTCTGATTATGACGGTATAGCGGTGTAATCATAAAAGTCTTCTAAAATAGTCGGTGTTTACATCACAGGAGAATTTTACCACTGCAATATTAACATGAAACTTTAGATTTCACATGGATTATAAAGACGGTGCACTTCTATTCAAAATTACGTTTGTTTTATCTCTTCACGTCCCATAGGTTTGGAGCAGTAACATTAATCGTGAAGACGTCATTAAACCACGAATTTGCGTTTATGTGGAAATAAATTTTTCACTCACTACGCGCTAGGGTCTACTGTTATCTATAATGACGCATATTTCTTTTTTTGAAATTATAGAGCGGAATAACTCAAAAAGTTATCAATGGATTTCAAAAACGAAAACAGATTTGGATTTTAATAATATTCTTCATCTTAAAGATATTATTTAATACTTTGTTTGTGCTTACCTTAGAATTACGTTTTCTGTTGCTTCCTGCTTCGACAGAAAACAATGATATAAATTTTTCGGGTGCGGCTAGCCCTAGCAAAGTGCTTTCGACTTTTTGACCGGAACACCACTTTATTTAGCGTGGTGACTGGCGTGGAGCCATGCTTCAGGCAAACGCTGAAGCACATTGGTTTGCACTTCAATCGATGATGGTGCGATTATCGATATCCCAATTGCCATCTGGTGAAAGAAATGAATATCGACATGGGTTTTGTATCGATATTTATAAAAATAAAACTTTAAAATATTTGTAACCTATTAAAGGAATGTACATTGGAAAAGTAGTGATTTCAGCAATTTTATATTTGTTACTTTTGTTATTGCTTTACATTATATATACCCATAACTAGTATGCCACGAATTATTCGATTAGGGCGGGGGGGGGCCAGAGCTCTCTCAGGAATCAAACGATGGTGGAAACAGAGCGCGTGTTCAGCCCAAGGATCAGGATAGGGGACCAGTGCATTGGGGCGCAGCGCTCAGGAGCAGTGTGGTGGAGCAACGTGTTCTTCAGGCAGCGATGGTGGTGGCGCCGAGGGCCGAACACCATCCCCACTCTCAGGATACGGTACGCAGTGATTGGGAAAAGAGGCGTCTGAAGCCGCCACGTGAGGGAAACGGCACGTTCTTCAGCAGTGGCGACCAGCAAATCTTCAAGAGAGGGCGCCACGATGAGCTAACGTTAAGTGCCCACTAACAACTAAACCCAAGATTGAAAACTCGATGTGGATTTGTCCCATATATTTCAGGTATGCCCCAGCTATCTTCATATTTTTCTCCCACTTGCAAAAAGTTAAAAAACGATAAATGTCCCCTTCAGAGACGCTAACGGAGGCCCCTCAGGATCACAGAGGGCCCCCTCAGGCCGGGCAGACTGCCCCTCTCAGGCGACCCGGCTATGCTTCAGGCCGTGCAACAAGAGCGAGTCCCTCGACGGGCCAGATGTGCCCCTCAGACGACGCAGTGCCTCAGCACCCCGGCGAAGAGTCCCCCTCAGGTGAACAGAGCACCCCCACAGCGCAAGTGCCACCTCTAGGTGGGCAACGTGGCGTTGTCCCCTTCAGCGGTCAGAGTCCCCTCATGCAAACAAGAGGGCGCCATCCAGGGCCCGCCAGCTGCCCCCTCCACCGCCGAACATGGTGCCCCTCAGGCTCCAGGTGCTCCTCGGCGGCAAGGAGCGGTCCCCTCAGACGGGCCAGTGTTCCCCTCAGTTAAACAGAGTTGCCCCTCAGAGCGGCTGAATCCCCCCTCGGCCGCTTATTGCAATATGGAATCACAGGTTGAGGATTTTGGGGCTACCTCCAGGAGAGTTTCGCCAATTCCTCCAATCTTCGAGAAATATCCATAGCGGAACAATCACAGTCGAAAACACACTATATCAAAAAATTATATCAAAATCGCTGAGTGATCATCGCAATACAAAATAAGCTAATAGCGTCAATGCCTATACAGTAACCTGAACCGGTATCCGTTGTGTATCCGATAGTCGAGCTAATATGAGTGCTTATCCCACCGAAGGTCCACTGATTTGTCTGAAGCATGGTTCCCATCACGCCAGTCACCACGCTAAATAAAGTGGAGTTCCCGTCAAAAAGTCGAAAGCACTTTGCTAAGGCTAGCCGCACCCAAATTTTTCACACTGTATTTTTGTCTCAAGATTTCTAACAAATTATGACCATTTTCACTCGCCAAAGCTTAATCAATATTTTTGCAAACCTCTACCTCATTTTTGACAAAAGTTAAAGGCATTTCCAAAAGTCAGTTTTAATTACAATTTTTGATTATTAAATAAATAAATAAAATAAAATTGCAATATTTCCGTAGAAGCGTAATTCGATGTTCGTTTTTCAATGATTTCAATCAACAAAACACCTCTTAGATGAATAATTATAAAAAAATGGGTTTTGAAATCCATTCATAACCTTTTTTAAATATTCTGGTCTAAAATTTCAAAAAGAAAAAACGTATTTTTTTCGTTCAAATTGGTTTATAGTGCGAGCTGAGAAGCAAACTTCATTCAATTTCTATTTTATTTTGATATGTTTATTTTATTTTTTTTAACTAAATATTTGTTTAATATTTATGAAACACAAAACACGTATTCACATTATTTTGTTTGAAATAATATTTTTAAATTTTCCACATCTCGAGATAATCAAAAAACATTGATATAAAAAAACTTTTTAGTGGAAGGGGTTATAGACACAAAACATGAACAGATATGACGTCATCAAAACCAGAAGTCAAAATGTATGGCTAAATTCAGAAAAATCTGTTCTACAGACTAGTGTCAACAATTCCACATGACCAATGTGAGTAGGCACACTCCCTTTAAGCGTTTGAGGACATTTTTGCGAGACTGTCAGACAATTCCATCCATCTAGACTTGAATGACACGGCCAAACATTTTGAATTTGACGAGACTTGTGACGTCATCAAGGTCAACAATTCCTTTCGCTCGCTAAATATTCCAGGGCTATCGAATGCCCTTTAAATTTTTAAGATCGGTCCAGTAGTTTCAGAGATCCGAGGGGGAAACAGCCCCCCCCCCATAACTCGGGTTATGGAATATACCCCAGTAACTCGCGGGTTATTGGCGGGAATGACAATTATATGCTAGTAATTCTATGTTCTTAACACCACCGGCTTATCTGCTCCACCGTCTTTTCGATCTCATAACGCAAAGCATTAAGAAACAAATATATTTACACCTCACAATTGTGAAACTGTTGAAAGGAATGCACAATCATATAATTCATAATTGCCTCCCGTGCATACAAGTTGCATGGTACGTGCTCTGTGGCAGCCGGTGTGACAAGTGCATGTTCATTTCCCGGCCTATGTTGAACCTAGATAGCCTGCAAAGCATGCAATCAAACAGCAACATGCACATTTACAATAACGATATTGTATAGACTGGTGGATCCCTAACTAAATATGTCAATCACTATCATGCAGTATTTAAGTCTAAAAACAGCCTGCACATATCAACCAAACGAGCTCAATAAGAGACCAATATTCTATACACATTATACGCGCACTTGACACCGCATTCGTACACTTCGTCCAATAATCCAGGCGACTAAGGCTGTGTTCTGACCGTCACATTCCCGGGGGGAATCCCTGGAATCCACGCCGGGCATTTTACTCTACTGCAGTTCGGCAATGTACTGATACATTGGTATACTTGTTAACAACTTGCAACCAGAATCGGTAGAAAGCACTTTTCAACCGATTCCCCAGAATCACCGCGGGAATTGACGGGTCAGAACACAGCCTAATGCTGTGTTCTGACCGTCACATTCCCGGCGGGAATCCCTGGAATCCCCGGCGGGCATTTTACTCTACCGCAGTTCGGTAATGTACTGATACATTGGTATTCCTGTTAACCCTTTGCTACGTAAATCGGTAGAAAGTTTTTTTACAGATTCCCCGGAATCCCCGTGGGAATTGACGGGTCAGAACACAGCCTAAAACATACGTATTTTCGCAGCGACGAAAAAATCCGCCACTGAACTCACAACACATCTTCGAATCGAACCCTATCCACAGTTTGTTTGTTGCTTGTGGTTTCAGGGCGCGTCGATTGCTCGGGTCAATCGGCGTCGTTCCTCTCTACACGGATCAGTCACTGACATACGCACACATTCACACAACACCACCTCCCCAACACATGTGACGTATTAACCCGCACACTACCCCTCCCAACATACAATTCGCATATAGTTTGCATAGCGATGGTGATGGGTGCCGTCCGCTTCACACTCGGTGGCGGAGGACGACGGTTTGATATGATGACGCCCGCTGGGCGACACACACACACACACACACACACACACCACCCCACACCACACACACCCACCACACACACACCACATCGCACACAGCACAACACTGCACGCAACGCACGCGACGCACGCACGCACGCACGCACGCACGCACGCACACGCACGCACGCACGCACGCAGCGCACGCACGCACGCACGCACGCAGCAAACGGTAACATTGGTGACACATATCACAGCGCGCACGCGGCATAGTTAATAACACACGGGGCTCCCTCCAGGGGCGGAACTGTCCGCGCCACACGCCAGGGGGACGCGAGCCCTCCCTCCCTCGCTTCCCCACCCGACCAGGCGCCTGCTCAACCACAGCGCATTCACCGGGTCACACGATACCTAACCTAACCCGACATATACATCAATGTCAGCCACACAGCTGTACCGTGACATGTATAGAAACGTGGGGAACATACGTGTGTTTACTACACACTCGTGTGGCCGTATTAGAGAAAAACTCAGAGACCTGGAGTTGTGACACAAGTTGCCCTGCACAGCTGATAAGAAGCGACAAAGGCAGACAGGCAATCCGATAGTATGGCACCAGTGTTCAATGGAAGTAAAAAACTAGATCAAGAAAATAACTAGATCAAGAAAATCGCAAATCAACAACAAAGAAAACTGACATGAAAGTCAGTTTTCTGTAAACAGACTCATGTAAATGTTGAGTCTTCATACCAAGGGTAAACAACACGAATGCAGCTAAACAGAACATCAGTGAGAAGCAGTAATTAGGATACAGATTCCTGTGAACACTCTCAGCCCAAATTTCACACCATACCCCACAGGCGCATGGCGACATAGCACCCAACTGCAGACCTGAAGCTCGGAGCTAATACCGGCCTCGTATTCCCACCAAATGTCCGGTCTGTCCCGCCCACCCCTTCAACACTGGACCGTCCATGGAATCGGACAGAATACAGGGCTCTGCGCAGTACCTCAGAATGTCACTGGATCACGCCCTCACGCTGACCCATCCTGCTGGCCCAGAGAGCACGCGGCACTTGATGTTCCATGAGGAAGAAAATCCTAGTCTTTGAGCGCGGAACGGTCCCGAAAGATCGCCTGAGGGTCCGCCTATGGAACACCCGCCGCCACGTGCCTGGCACCGGAAGCAGGTCACGTGCCTGGCACGGGCCACGGGGGTCACGTGCCTGGCATGAGCCAGTGGTCTCTTAGGAGAAGCAGCGTCGACGGCATCCCACTGCGGAGGCTACGAGTCGCCCGTCGACTCATTGTCCTCATCACTGTCGGAGACCTTGGACTTTGACTTGCGCAGCGTGCCGTCCATCTTGGTGTAGTTGGGCTTGGGGGTGTTGGTTGCCCGCGCGTGGTCCAGACGGTCGTACTCGCTGTCTGTGGACAGAGGTGGGCGTGTCAGCCAAGCTATCAGTCAGCAGGGAACAGCGGCGTGAGAGTTAATTAGGCATTACAAATTCGAACACAATACAAACAAATCCGATATCTCCAAAGAACATAAGTCAGATGGCTACAGATAATAACAGTAGTCAGATATCTGCTGAGAATAGCATAAGGCAAATATCTGCAGATAATAGCTTTACGAACGATGACGTGTAGCATTACAAAAGCATCGACACTCTTGTAGTAAATTAGCATGCGGAAAAGCACTGCCATTGAAAATGCAGCAAAATACCAGGCGTTTCAGGCACGTGTCAAAACATTGGACGCGCGACAGTCGGCGTCGACATCACTTGCGGGGCGCCAGGACTCTTCACGGACGGAGCGCCGGTGTGAGACGAAGCCTGTTGGGCCTGCGCGCGGCTTGGCTGAGCATGCTGCGCCTGCGAGCCGACAGCAGCAGCAGCGGGGCCGACCTACCTGGCCTCAGGTGGCCACCTTCCGCCTCGGAGAAGCTCCACTGCACGTCCAACTCATCGCCGGCCGAGTGACGGTGACCGTCGGGCGCGGTCAGCAGAGGACTATCAGCATCTGTGTGGACAGAGGCGCCGCGCCGCTCTGACCTCTGACCTCTCTGACACCCGACTCGACCTGACCTGACCGACACCGAGCTGCCACCGAGCCGCCGCCGAGCCGACGCCACCGTAGCAGCAACAGCAGCAAGCTGATGTTCGGACTCTGATTTGTGGTTGTTATCGTCCGAAGGTGCGAGTAGAAAAGTGGGTTGTCATCCACAATAGTTGGAGCTGCAGTTTTACTTGCAATTGTTTTGTGAGTTTAAAATTTTGTACCGAAATCTCCAGCATGAGGTTTGTGTACAACACTCACAGTGTCATATTTAACAGAGGATTTTGCGCAGTTTTCACATACGTCTGTTTTCCGTGCAAGAGCATCGATAACGGAGAACGGTGAGGGGTGAACGGATAAAGGTGAACGGTGAACGGTGAACGGTGAACGGTGAACGGTGAACGGTGAAGGGTAAACGGATAACGGTGAACGCCTCCTGACGCCACGGAGACGGTTAATCAAAACAGCTAGCGATTGTTATATACTATATAGCTCTAAAGATTGACGGCACTTGTCAGGCAACTGCAACTTTTATATTGTTTTCGCTGAACGCTGACCAAAATCCGAGCATCTACAGAGCAGCTGACGCGTTGGCGGCGGTGGCGGCGGTGGCGGCGGCGGCGGCGCGGCAGTGGCGGTGGCGGCAGGTGGGCGGCGGAAAGCACGGCTGGCGGTGGACTGGCGGGTTAGTGGTGCTACTAGGTCTGCGATCCCGCTGCCACCGGGGAGAGGGAGCTGGGGATGGAAGTTAGAAATAGAGGAAAGGATAGAGTAGGTTGATCACTGGGAAAGGTAGAAAACAAAAACACCACAGCACACGGCCAGGAAGCGGAAGGAAGAGAAAGTGTAACGCATGTAGGAGAGAGATGAGACCGAGGAGGGGCTACACGACGAAGATGGGAAAGGAGAGTGAAGTGACGTCTCACAAACAAACTGTCCGATCAGAGGAGAAACACACACCCAAAAATGCACTATATTGCAAACAACATTTAAATTATGCCAAACAAGACACATTTATTTGATTTGGACCATGGAGAACCGCGGATGATCGGAATCTCCTGAAATTATGTGCATTAAGCGGAACATAAACTTTGAAAATTAAATTTTAGGTTTCACCTCCGATCGGAATCAGACCGTATCAGAGAACGCCAAGAGCTGATAACACGACACAGGCTGGGAATAGTAAGGAGCGATCGAGACGAACTCAAGCCGAGAACACCATCACGTTACCAATATCGCAAACATTGGGAGGATGACGTATTCACGCTGATACACAACATCGGTGACGCACCAAATCGCATCTACTGAGAGGCAAATGACATTCGTTACTCGACTCTAGCCGTATGCTGTTCTGTCAAATTTAAGGTAAAAAATTCGAACTGCCGTGCATTAAGAACTTATGTAGAAATTATTAAGGCAGTACAAATTCGTAGAATAATTTTCGCTTAGTGTTAAACCCAGCCTCAGGCAGAATATTTTGTCGGAATGTTACCGTCCGGTTTAGTTGCATACCATGCCGATAGTAATATGAGACCAAAGCTGATGACACCAAAGCTGTTCGTCAAGCTTATCTGTTCCGTAAAATGGCCATTCATACGTTTTTGATACCATACCACGTCTTTTACCACGTTTTTGATACACAAGTTCCCGATTTTTTGCCTTTGAGACTGTGACAAAACAACTATCTTCGAGATTCATAAATTTAATATGAGACAGAGCCCGACAATTACACAAATGATCTATGCATGAGAAGCATGACAAATAATCATCGTTACAATATATTATACGATTACGTGACTTGTTTGGTTATTACATCGTCATATTTGAGCAAAAAGGCCAATCAAGAGACAGAGAAAATGTCAGAAGCTCGGGATCATTTTCACGATAGGTATTCGGTGCGCGTCTCGTCTCATTCGTCTGCGGTCTCTGGCTTCGTCTCGTCTCATTCGTCTGCAGTCTCTGGCTTCGTCTTCGTCTGGCGATTCGTCTGCAGTCTCTGGCTCGTCTCCGTCCATTCGTCTGCGGTCTTTGGCTTCGTCTCGTCCCCATTCGTCTGCGGATCTCTGGCTTCGTCTCGTCCTCCATCGTCTGCGGTCTCTGGCTTCGGTCTCGTCTCATTTCGTCTGCGGGTCTCTGGCTTCTTGTCTCGTCTCATTCGTCTGCTGGTCTCTGGTCGTCTCGTCTCATTCCTTCTGCGGTTTGGTTCGTTGTTATCGTCTGCATATCTGGCTTCTTCTCGTCTCATTCGTCTGCAGTCTTCTGGGCTTCGTCTCGTCCTCATTTCGTCTGCGCAGTTCTCTGGTTCGTCTCGTCTCATTCGTCTGCGGTCTCTGGCTTTCGTTCTCGTCTCATTCGTCTGCGGTCTCTGGCTTCGTCGTCGGTCTCATTCGCTCGGTCTCTGGCTTCGTACTCCGTCTCCATTCGTCTGAGTCTTCTGGGCTTCGTCTCCGTCTCATTCGTCTGCGGCTCTGCTTCTCTCGCTCTCATTCCGTATGCGGTCTTCTGGCTTCGTCCTCGTCTCATCGTCTGCGGTCCTGCGGCTTCGTCTCGGTACCTCATTCGTTCTGCGGTCTCTGGCTTCGTCTCGTATCATTCGTCTGCAGTCTCTGGCTTCGTCTCGTCTCGACTTCGTCTGCTTCTGGCTTCGTCTCGTCTCATCGTCTGACGGTCTCTGGCTTCGTCTCGCTCCTCATTCGTCTGCGGTCTCTGGCTTCGTTCGGTCTCATCTGGCAGTCTCTGGCCTCGCTCTCGCTCTCCTCATTCGTCTGCGGTCTCTGGCTTCGTCGTCTACATTCGTCTGCGGTCTCTGGGCTGATTCGTTCTCGTTCTCATTCGGTCTGCGGGTCTTCTGGCTTCGTCTGCGTTCTCATTCGCTCTCGCGCGCCTCTCTGGCTTTCGTCTCGTCTCCCATTCGTCTGCCGCGTCTCTGGCTTTCGTCTTCGTCCTCATTCGTCTGCGTTCTTCTGGCTTCGTCTCGTTCTCATTTCGTCTTCACTCTGGCTCTCGCTCCTCCTCTTCGTATGCAGTCTCTGGCTTCGTCTCGTCTCATTCGTCTGCGGTCTCTGGCTTCGTCTCGTCTCATTCGTCTGCGGTCTCTGGTGGCTTCGTCTCGTCTCATTCGTCTTCGGTCTCTGATGGCTCCGTCTCGTCAGCAGTACCAGGCACGTCAGCTCGTCTCCCATGTTAACCTTCCAGTTAACCTCCCGTTACCACTACACCGGCGTCACGTGCACAGCCATCAGTTCGATTAGACGTCTCCGGTTAGGGGGGACGTCTCCCGTCTGGTTCGTCTCCGGTCGAGTTCGTCTCGGTCGCTCGATCAGGGAAAGGCGCGGGTAATCCACAGAAGCTTGGGCGAGAAGCCGACGGCAATAATGAGTAAACTTTGTACATAATGTATGAAATAAATGTTCGTTTCTTGACTTTGTATAACCACGGATTATTGTATTACTTTGCAACTTCGCTACTGCCTTACATTATCTTGCAAAATTAATTTCAACCATGGTTTATGTTTTGTACATTTTTTCTTCTCATTTTAGCCATGTCGGTACGCGCCCTCGCTTGGAAAGACGGAGTAATCAGGAAAGAGGAAAATTGAATGAAACAACCACCATGCAAGTACCATAATGCACCAGCCTATCATTGTCTGCAGCGTTAACAAGTACTTCTGTACGAGACATGCAATTATTCGCCCAGAAACCAACTGCAATGCCTCAAACGATCTGCGTATAAGTTAGGTTTCTCGCCACCACGCAGCATGCTGGTTAGGGCTAAAGCTAGCGGGTCTGTCACTCGTGTGTTTGCATTAACCGTGCAAAAGAACCATCCCACAAACCGGCTGCCATGCATGCATGTGAAGTGTCCTCTGCTATCGATGCTGTTAAGTACTCACCCTCCTCCTTCAGAACCTTAGTGCCTCTGATTTCATCATAGACGTGCTCCATGTTGACCCTGTTTTCAGCCTTCAGGTCTTCGATGGTGTTGTAGATGTTGGGGTTGCCGCTGTCGGCGTCTTTCAGCTTCTGCGACAGCAGTGTTGAGTCGTAGCCGACAGCGCCACCTGCCGCGACATCAGAAAACACGCCCATCAACAGGACCATTCATCCAATATGATAGCGATACCACCGTCTGCTCCGGGTTAACGATAAGATATACGGCTATTGGTTCATCGCGGCGTGTCATCGACCGAAGCGAGTCGCAATCCATGAACACGTTGGTACACTCCACTGCAGACTAGCGAGCCACTCGAGTTGAAATGTTGGCTTGGCGTGTGACTGGACGCGTATGTGGCTAAACATGCAGTTAATTATATCAGAGTTCCATTTCAGAGAGCTGCAACCGAACGCATTGAACACAATTTAAACTCAGCATATGCCACACACAGCGAACACATTTCCACTCAACGAACGGAGGATTCCATTCAGTGAGCAGAAAGCATGATTATCCATCCAGAGCACAAGAAGCCGGACAGAGAGCATACGACAGAATGGCACAGCCAGTCTGGACCAAAGCACACCTGCTGGATATACAGCAGCGACATCTGACGATAACGGATCGCTGACATCAACCCACATGGTCACGTGTCTAGTCACTTCATCTCGGTGCCGTTCACGCCGCTGTCAGGGGTGTCACTGGTTAGACATGGGCACAGTGGCCTGGAGTGCGGTGTCTGGTGCAGCGTGGAGGGCACACATAGCCTACTACAGTGACGGGAACTAGTCAACAGTGGCGGCCGGTATGCTAAATCAGCTCCCCGCGTACACAGACAGTGCGTCACAGGTAAGACACGGATCGTTAACGAATCATGGTACGTGTGTTTGTGTGGATGACACAAAGCCAGGCGAAAGCTGAACATTGAAAAGCGGCGTGAAGGGATAAATGTCACATACCTCTGGACAAAAGGGCTGGAATGAAAGCCCAGACATTAATTTCAGGACGTCGAACATATTTCATCACATTAACGTTTTCCCTCGCATCATATTTTTGAGGCAAAGAAAAACAACTCTAGTTGGGAGAATTCGACCTCACACAAGCCATAGCCAACTTTAAGGACAAAACGGTGTCATGTCTTATCCATCTAAGATGGGCGGTAGGCATCCATCCACTATCTAAACATCGCTAATTGGTGACAAGCGAGTAGCCTACGCATCTCGCAGCAGCAGGTACCTCCATCGGAGGGTTCATCCACCGTCAGCACTCAGCACCTCGTCATACATCACCCACCTGGTTCGAACCCTGTCTACTTCTAGTCCAAACGTTCGCACCCAACATCCCACGCTCTGATGAAAATCAAGTCCCTCTTGTCTCCTCGCCCATCCCTCAAATTCCGCCAGCCCTTCTCCCTCGACACACACAATCCATCCCTCCACTCCACCGACCCCTCTCACCTCACCGCCCTGTCCACTGATCCGTCCCCTGTCCACCCTGTCCACCCTGTCCACCCTGTCCACCCCTCCCCCGCCGTCCCTGACCGCAGCGCTACTCACCCTCCTCCTCGTCCAAGGCGAGTTGCTTGGCGTGTGTGGCGCCTCCCAGGTCGTTCTTCTGCACAGGGATGTTGGGTGGCAGTGGCAGCGGATCGTGGCGTGCCTTCTCTGGGTACGCGTACACTGGGTTGTCGAAATGATGCGGGTCTGCCGGACAGGCACATGTTAAAGGGAAATATTCACGTTTTGATTTATTTACCTGCATTTGTATGTCACACTCACACATGTACGGCATCAAAGTGATCGCGCCTCAATTTAAAAGCGAGAACAACTTTAATATTTCAAAATTGAATTTTGGGAAATATAAAATACGTACTTAAAGTAAAAACTTCATTTTTGTGGGAAAAGGTGACAAATTTTCCTTTTACAATCGCTCCGCAATGCTTGGCGTAAGGCCGGGGACAAAATACTATGTAAGTCAAAATTAAATAGCAAAAATATTATGCAATAGTGAGAGCTGGACTCAGAACACAGAGTTACCGTTACAAGTCCCGCTTCCATTGTACTCTGAAGGTCCATCAAACTATCCCAGTACATCATCCGGCTAAATGTATTAACAAATATCAGATAAGATTTCCGACAAAATGGAGATTCTGCACTACACTGAATAAATTAAGGCTGAGGCCGTTTGCGGTCACATATAACATTCATCGTCCATAATCAACACACGTTCTTTTCAGAGAACACGTCAAAGTTGAAAGGCTACATGCTACACCACAGCGACGCCCATCAACACCTAATCCCCATACAAAGAACCCAGACCCTCTGAATCCGCCCGCGTCACTCTCCCTCCTCCCTGAATCCCGACACCAGGGAACACCGTCACTACTCACCATATCACCATCACCACTCACCTGTGGGGTCTTTAGCCTCCGGGAAGTACTGCACCACCTGATTCAGCTCCTTCTTCAGTCTGTAGAGCCGGCGGCGGTAGTAGACAATCACCATGATCACCACCAGGGCCACCACGACCAGCACTGAGACCACGATGGCGGGCACACCGGCCGTGCTGCTTTGTCCGGCGCGCACCTCATCCGTCAGACTGGCTCGGATAGGGATGTCGCAGTTCTCACCTGTCGGGTCACAGGGGGGTCAGATGAGGTCATGTCGGGTCAGGCAGGGGTCAGCCACAGTCACAGACTCACAACGGATACAGTGGGTCAGACGTGGTCATAATGAGTCAGATATCGACACGAGACAGTTCTCTAAATCTACCATGGTCTGAAAATAGCGTGATTTGACCGCAATACGCTGACAGTTTCGTATAGTTCGCTGTTTAAGATGACATGTTAAAACGAGATCGATGTATGCATTTGCCAGAGTTAAAAGGGGCGTTGATCATATCTTGTCAGTCTTGTCTTTGATACTGTACGTTTTGAGCAACACTCTAAAATACCGAAACTGTATAGCACCATCATTTTGAAGGCCCTGTCATCTCACCAGTATGGCCGAATCTGCAGATGCAGCCCTGGGCCGGGTGGCACATGAAGTTGTTGGACTTGCAGTTGCAGGACTCCATGCACTGGTTACCGTAGTAGCCCTCGGGGCAGATTTCCTCACAGCGCTCCCCGGTCCAGCCCAGCCGACACCTGACGTCAGAGGTCAGAGGTCAGATGTTACAGGTCACAGGTCAGAGATCACAGGTCGAAGTTAGAGGTCACAGGTCAGAGATCAGATGTTACAGGTCAGAGGTCAGATGTTACAGGTCAGAGGTCAGATGTTACAGGTCAGAGGTCAGATGTTACAGGTCAGAGGTCAGAGATCAGATGTTATAGGTCAGAAGTCAATCAGACGTCGATGTCACATGTCAGAAGTCAGGCCAGATGCCAGCGGCCAGAAGCTAGACAACAAACGTCAAGAAAGAAAGCAGGTATTCAGCCGACACAATCACGGCCAAAGATAAACCAGAAAGTGCCAGGTACGTCCAACGCCGAAAAAGTGGATTTGACCGCGGATGCTTTGTGCTATTGACTTCTATAAAAAACACAAAGTAAAAAGCCACGATGCAGAATAGAAAACCGACTTAAGATCACATTTACACATAAATGCACTGCACACTGTACTACAGAAGCCAATGAGTATTGTCAAAATTACATCTGAATTTCTGGGTATCGTCAAAATTTTATCTGAAATAATACGACTAGAGAACGATTACGTAATTTCATCCCCATACTATGCCCAGTCGTAGAAGTTTATGTAATGCATAGTCAGACGGTACAGCCAATTAGTCCACGGAGTGAGACAGCACCCAGACGACAGGCATGAGGCAACAGACGATGCTCGTCGCGGCAAATATTTAATCTTCTGACGATAAAAAGCAACTAGATTACCACATAAATGTCACCGGCATTCTTCCGAATGCCACCGGCGAGTAACAAGATAGCTTAGCCACTCTCCGGCTCCGCTGTTATGAATGTTTCACGTGGCACGTACTTGCAGGCTCCGTCGAGCGGCCGGCACGTGGCTCCGTTCAGACAGTCACACGTCTGCGCACAGCCCGTGCCGTACGTGTCGAGAGGACAGGGCTGACTGCAGAGCTCTCCCTCCCAGCCGGGGTAGCATTGACATTCACCTGCGGAACAGACAGACACACAGAGAGACAGACCCGTCAGCGAACGTGCTGGTGTTACAGGATGATACTTGAAGGCAAGATGGGAATGAGGAGTATCAGCATCACTATTTCACGTGTCGTTATTGAGTTATTGGATATTTCAAAGTGACTAAAACGGATACTTGACTTCAATACGTGATCTATCAATCGATATCTTACCCAGTATATCACGGATTAAATGGAACTCCAACGACAAAGCGGGCTACACGGATTCAAACGAACGTAACTGATTCGTCACTGACCTGTGACGGAGTTGCACTCGCCATGTTCCGCGCAGTCGCACGTCTTCCGGCACATGAGACCGTACGTGTTCTTCGGACAAGCCTCGGAGCAGAGGGCGCCAGCGTAGCCGGGAGCACAGGGACACTGGCCCGTCACGTGGTCACAGGTGCCGTTACCTGCCGCACACGTCACACGTCATACATCACACGTCACACGTGATGCCATACGACGTTCAGAGGCAGACGCACCGCCGGTCTGCCGGGCCCAAGTCAAAGTGGTCACGTGATGTGTGATGACGGCAGCCGGCGAGGAATCGGGGCTGCTGGCAGATGGCATGCTACTACTAGATAGTTTGAGATCAGATTATCGTCCGAGGTGCAATTATACGGAATGGGAAACTGACTACTAGAGAATAGACACTTACGTATGAAAAATCTGCAAAACTATGAGTGACATTTTGTAGATGTCATATGATAGTACCGTTTGGGACGTGCTCTATGCAAACAATGAAATTGAAGTAAATCAGGAAACCCCATCAGCAAACGTCGGGAAAGAAAGAATGTACTCAGCAGACACAATTCCGGCCAAAAGTAAAACAAGAAAGGTACAGAAAACGCCAGGTACGTCCAACGCCGAAAAAGCAGATTTAACCGTGGATGCTTTGTTTTATTATTTGCTCTATAAAAAATAGCAAAGTAAAAAGTCACGATGCAGAATAGAGCCTCGACCAAAGATCCTTTGTGTGTGCACAATGCACACTGCGCATATCAATGGACTACAGGTTACAGAAGCCAGTAAGTATTGTCAAAGAAGAAGACAAGCCCATACCAAGCAACACCAACAGAGAATCAAACATAACTACAAACTAAAAACCGACATAGCTCACCAACGACAAGACCACACTAAACAAGATAAAAAAGAACCAGAAACTAAAACAACCATAGCGCATAAGTTGAGCCAAATAACCACTTAGAAACGAGTCCCAAGCTCAGCCTTCTAGCACATTAACGGAGCGTGAGGAGCACCCTCTTCCACAGACGCTACTTCATGCGTCTACCGAACGCCACCCATGCGCTAGATAGCAGCTCGTCTACCTCCAGCAGAGCTATGAGCGCGAATGCCAGTTACAAAGCTGAGGAGGGCGTTACATGGTCACGGGGAGACTGGTGCAGTAGCGAACAGAACCACCGACTTACTTGTCACTGGAGCCACATGAAAAGAAACGAAACCAACAGTCAGCCACGGCAATGTGACCTGTTACTGCAGGATTAATTACATATTGCACAGGTTTATGTTAGGCAGTTAAACCAGACGATCGGTGACACCAGCGCCCCGAGCGAAACGCTGGACTCTGGCCAATGTACCACACAGCTTCACAAATACACCATACATCAGCGGTAGCAGACATACATCCGTCCAACACCTCCGTCACCACAGGGGAAATGTTACACCAGTTAACAAACAATGGCGGTCTGTACACGTTGACAGTTGACGCCAACCCCTGTTCCAAGCACCCATCAACATCAGTAGCACATCGCATTACAGCAATGGACAGTTACTTCTCTCCGTACGCCTTTACCACGATCAGACAGTTCGACATGCTTTTAAACCTCCTGCATTCACATTTAGCTAGGCGAAATATTTAGACTACGCGTGACCTCTCAGCTCGCACCAGGACGGGATCGATCCCCCACCTCTCTGGCCCCTCTCCCTCTCTCCACTCTCCTGCTCACCGTGGGCCGCAGTCGGGGCAGGCCTGCAGGAGATCCCTTTCCCTCCCTCCCTCCCTCTGCATCACTCTTCCTCACCATGGCCGCAGAAGGGGCAGGTCTGCAGGAGATCCCTCCCTCCCTACCTCCCTCAGCTCCTCTCCTCTCTGCATCACTCTTCCTCACCGTGGGCGCAGTCGGGGCAGGCCTGCAGGGCAGGCCAGACCAAACGTTTTGTCCGGACAGGACTCGGTGCAGTCAGATCCGCGGAATCCGGGCGCGCACGTGCACAATCCGCTCTTTGGGTCGCACGACGAATTGTTCTTGCAGTGGCACACGTCCTTACACTCGGGGCCGTATCGACCCTCCTGGCACTGAGTCTCACAGCGAACGCCTGAAGGGGGAGGAGGGGGGGGGGCGATGGGGTCAGGTCAGGTCAGGACGGGTAGAGTCTGTGTTTGAAGTAGCTCAAGTGTCAGATAGGGGCATGACACCATACCCGTAGCAAAGCAAGGCGTCTAAATCGATGACAAACACCACCATACCTTTACAATAAAAACCACAGTAGCCTATTCGACAATGCGGCTAGACATTTAATACAGTTGGACATTTATTTTGGGACGGCATCGATCTCTTCAGAGTATGCCATCAGACGTCGCAAGTGTTCTGAGGAACCGTCTCGGTGTCTACACCCTCTATGCCCGTCTTATCTGCCGTGTCCCCTGTGCCCCTCACCAGCTCCCTCTTGTCAGTTGTCCGTCTCTGCCCGTGTCTCTCTCGAGGTGTCCTGAACTCCGTGTCTCTCTCGACTCGTCCTAAACTAACCTCTCCAGCCGGGGTTGCAGATGCAGCGTCCGTTGACCGGGTCGCAGCCCTCACTGTTCTCCTTCACACAGGGACAGCGCAGCTTGCAGTCGATGCCAGCGGTGAACTCATCACATCGCTCCCGGCACAGCTCTCCCAGGTAGCCGGGGGCACACGTGCAGGAGCCTGCCGCACACAGGGAGGGACAGTGAGTCAGGACAGGACGAACGTGCAGGAGCCTGCCGCACACAGGGAGGGACAGCGAGTCAGAACAAGACGAACGTACAGGAGCCTGCCGCACACAGGGAGGGACAGTGAGTCAGAACAGGACGAACGTACAGGAGCCTGCCGCACAAAGGAGAGACAGCGAGTCAGGACACGGCAGCGAGCGTAACATGAGCCTTGCCGGCACACAGGGAGGGACAGCGAGTCAGGCGGGACGAAACACAGGAGCCTGCCGCCACACAGGAGGACAGCGAGTCAGGAAAAGGCACGAACGTACAGAGGCCTGCCGCACACAGGAGACAGCGATCGAACGGCGAACTACAGGAGCACTTGCCGCACACAGGGAGGGACAGCGAGTCAGAACGGACGAACGTACAGGAGGCCTGCCGACACACAGGAGGACCAGCGAGTTTCAGAACGGACGAACGTACAGGAGCCTGCCGGCACACAGGGAGGGACAGCGAGTCAGAAACGGGACGAACGTTACAGGAGCCTGCCGGCCACACGGGAGGGGACAGCGAGTCAGACGGGACAACGTGCGAGCCTGCCGCACACAGGGAGGGACAGCGAGTCAGAACGGCACGAACGTGTCAGAACAGAACGAACATCTGGTCAGAACATCCCCGTCATGCAGGGACGAACAGCGCGAACCCTTCTGACGTGGTACGGTACAGGAGCGAACAGCGAGCGAGAGCATACCCATTCGAGCGCACCCAGCGCACCGAGCGCGTGTTGTGTCAAGAACCACACGTGTTGAGGACTACACGTGTTGAGAACTACACGTGTTGAGAACTAGACGCCACGAACTCACCGTCGATCGGGTTACAGGCCGATCCTGATTCGCAGAGACACGTGTCGCGACAGCCGGGGCCGAACTTGCCGGCCGGACAGGGGGCGCTGCAGCTGATACCTTGCCAGCCCGCCGTACAGCCGCACCGGCCGTCTTCGTGGCTGCACGTGGCGTTATTGGCACAGTTACATGTCAGCCGACAGCCGCGCCCGTACATCCCGGTGGGACAGTGGGTGCCGCAGTCCTCGCCGATGTAGCCTGTGGAACAGATCACGAGCCTCAAACATATGAAGAGCAAACACCACTTTTTCTGCTACGTTCACAATCCGTTACACAAGTTCACGCATGATCCTACCCACAGACGGCCGACGCATGGGACAGTACCTGCGCTACAGATGCACGTTCCGTTGAACTGGTCACAGAAGGCACCGTTCTTGCAGTTGCAGATGCCCTGGCAGTCTTCGCCGTACTGGGAGGAGGACCATCGGCCGCTCGCAGAGCCGACCCGACCAGCCGGGCTTGCACTGACATTCGCCCGTCCACGGGTGACATCTGGTGGCCGCGCGCAGAAGCAAGAGTCAGATGACCACAGTACAGTCGGACAGCCACAATATTACAGCCACGCGTGGGATCCAAGTCATTCCTGCTACATTCAATTGCTGGAAAATGTCGATTTACCTTAGTGCTGCATTACCGAATCTGCAATAACGTGCATAGTGTGCATACGCATCGTGGGAAAACCACTAATCGCATGTTTTCACACACGACAATCAACACTACAATTCCTGTAATATCGTGACTGTATACTGGCTCATTATTGGTCGACATCACCATCAGCTGGTTGTTGTTTCCCACGCCGACTCACAGTTCAGAGTGGTTGGGTTCGCAAGTGCAGACTCCGTGGCAGTTTTGTCCGTAGCTGTCCGCCTCGCAGGCGCGCTGACTGCAGTTGGCTCCCTTCCAGCCCAGATCACATCGGCAGCTGCCGTCGGCGATGTTACAGGTCGCTCCGTTCGAGCAAGTGCAGTTACCGACGCAGTCGACACCCCATGTGCCCAGCGGGCACTGGTCCTGGCACTGGGGACAGATGGGAAGTCAGCATAACACAACTCTTCACCATAGAACATTGAGAACGTACAGGTCAGCGCGCACCGAGAACCGCAGAACTAAAGAGAACACAAAATAACATTTTTGACACTATTGAGCAGAACCACACAGCAACAGACCAGTGCCCACTCAGCCAACAACTACGGGACAGGGAGCGTAGGCCAGACACTCCGACGCGGAATCCTACAACAGGTCCATCAGGAGACACCCCATTCTCCTGATGTCAGTCCAGTGGTTCTCTGGAGCTCTGCAAGTATCTGGCATTTCTCAAACACCGTCCAAAACACATGTTTTACAGACTTTACTCACGCAACTGTTGTCCAATACAGAACACTGAAACTAAAAGTGAATCGTTCCCAGGGTGCAAGAGCTCACAAGAGCCACTGATCGGTGAGCTCGGGAGCTCTCTCCATACCTGGGTGCCGATGAAGCCGGCGGTGCACTCGCGAGCCGTCACGTGTACAGGGCCGAGTTGTAGCAGGAGCAGCGCCGCTGGCAGTCCTGGCCCCAGGTGCCGCGCGGGCACCGGTTACCACACACGTCTCCCTGGGAAGTGACAGGTGACGACGCGGTGACGGATCACGCGGTGACGAGGCACGAGGTAACCAGTCAGACTGGAGCAACACGGAGACGGAACGGGGCCAGATGCTTGATCAATAGGCACGGGTCGGTTCAGCCTGTCACAGGGTGGTCAAGAAATAAGACCACTCCAGTAGTTCGAATGCTGCTTTCAATCAATATTAGATGTCATGATGCAGCCTCGACACGAAGGGAAGTGTCCGGAAAGCAGTGTATAATTTTTCGTTTCATGACCTGTCTCAGAGAGTACAAATCCTTAAGGTGAGGAGTACAACGTTTTTGTCAAGAAAATTTATAATTGTATTTTTCAGCAAATATTTGCCTGGAAGTAAAAAAAAAACCATTATTTGTGATCGATATTAAGTCCTTGTTGGGAAAACAATCATAATTTTGAACTACAATGTTTGTAAGAATAAGGTAAAAAGAAAAGCAAATTTCCCATAAACAAATATGAGAGCAAAATTATCTTTGGACCACAACAAGCCCAGAAAATGACCAAAGTCCCAAAGCTGCCGTGACATGAAGATCTCAACGCACCACAGCCTTGTGATACAAATTAAGCATCACACGACACATCACACGCCACATTGGAGACTGGTGACCTACAGATAACAACAGGGTCGCCTTCATGCGTCGCAGCAGGGTCACCCTCTGCCACCTCCCTCAGGCCTCAGACTTCACAGAGGACATGTCACCGGGATATCCCGCACGATAGCACCACGCTGCTGCGGTGCAGAGAACATGGAGTGACGCTCCTAGCAGCACGTATCTGCCCTGCGACTGCATCAGCATCCGCCCACTGCTGGGTCATGGCGGCACAAAGAAACATCCTCTACAATCTACACGACCAGAAGGCAGCGCAGTGACCGCGTAAAGCACGACATTCCCAGAAATCTGAGTAAAATAGCAGTGTTAGCGGGACCGCGGTGTTGTTCACCTCGTGACGGGACTATACCCCCACGTGACCACGTCAACAGTCCCGACATGACCTCACCGCCTCCCTGTCCCAGCATTGCTCCGGTCAAATCCTGCTGTTGGGCCCCTGACGTCCCTCCCTATCAACTCTGCGTCAGCGAGCAGTCCCCGGATATCCGCGGTATGGACAGTATTCGCTGACGACAGACAGGACCAGGAGGATGTACGGTGCAGGACGGGAGTCCACCCGCCTCCCCTCCACCCCCGTCTCGAGAGGATGCCGTATCTTCTCATGACCACATACACGACCGGGACGCAGAGGAAACACAGGGAAGACGCACTTCATGAATCACGCCTCGGGAAGAAGCTACTCCTTCTACCAACGAACCAGCCGACAGCAGGACAGCAGCAGGATGACACCCCTCTTCAAGACATGCGCGACAGCAGCGCCCTCTACTCACCTCCCAGCCGGGTTTGCACATGCAGCTGCCCGTCTCTGGATCACAGGTGCCACCGTTCTGGCACTGGCACCGGTTGGCACACTCATCGCCGTGCGTGCCGGGCGGACACCTGTCCTGGCAGAGCGGGCCTGTCCAGCCGGCGCGACAGTCGCACGCTCCCGACTCCGGGTCACATTTGCCGCCGTTGGCGCACTGGCACGGCTCGGCGCAGCCCTGACCGTAGGTGTGCGGATCACACGCAGTATGGCAGCGGTCGCCGCGCCAGCCGGGCGCGCAGGTACAGCCCCCGGTGAGCGGGTCACAGGCGGCGCCGTTCAGACAGGTGCACTGGTTGGCGCAGCCGCGGCCCCACGTACCGGCCGGGCATGCTGTAACGCAGGGAGGGACACAGGGTTAGGGGGACTGAGACACGGGGAGGAACACAGGGTTAGGGGTACTGAGACACAGCGACCGGCCGATAGATAGGGTTAAATGGACTGAAAGACACGGTCAGACACGCTATAACGCGGAGACACAGGGTTAACAACGTCGTACTACAGGCGCGGGCGAATGCACACTGTAACACAGTAACACACGGGCAGTCATGCGTAACAAAGTGACGGACGAATAAACACGGTCGGACGGAGGGGAAGACACGGTCCAACAGGCACATTAGGCAGGATAGACACGGTCGGGTTGGCACACAACACGGACAGAACGGCCAGGCACAGAGACTCAGACAAAACACGCCGTCAAAATATACCAGCATGGCTTGCAAATAGACACTGCGACAGATCAAAGGTGCAAGTAAGTTATTTCGGTTAAGTTAGTTCCGCTAAAAGGCTACGAAGTATTACAGAATTTATCGTAACCTGAAGCTACGGGATATGTTTTTTGTATAATGGCTGCACATTACATTTTGATCGGAGGCGAACAAAAACTCGCCCAGATGCGAGTGACGAAAGACAGCACACAGCTGCCTTCGACAAGGACAAGTTTTTGCCATTTTCACCTCTACAGGAGCGCAGCATTTACGCAAACATCCACGGAAGAGCTGCAGATGCGTGATGACACATACTACAATCAGACATGTGCCTGGATCCCGGGATCCAGCTGAGATCCGGATCTCTGTGTCCTGTGTCCCGAGATTCACATTTCACATGGGACACCAGATCCAGGTACACAATAAGCCGAGGGATCCACAAAGATCCCAGATAGTGATATATTGCATACCAAAGAATCCACTGGGATCCCAGATCCAACTTCAGGATCCGGGCACGCCAGTAGGTACCTACTTCTTGCTGATTTCATATGGGATAATTCATCACAACCTCTATGTTGGCTAATAGGTACAAGGTAATTTGCCGACCTGCTAATGATCTACAAAGTTAATACTACATACGCAAAATAGAGACCACAAATTGTATGTCAGTCCTGACAAACTCGTTTTAAATATTAGAATCCACTTGAATCTAAGATCTTTATGCATTTTATACACTTGAATCTAAGATCTTTATGCATTTTATACCGAAGGATCCACTGGGATCCCAGATCCAACTTCGGGATCCAGGCACAAGTCTGACTACAATCAATACTAAAGCTCCCGTGCACTATACACTAGATATGGAGCATGACGTGTTAAGCTGCAGCTCTGTCGAGTAGCACGGTGTGAGTCTGACTCAGTCCTGGGGGCCCACACAGGCGTCCCATGGTACAACGCAGAACAATACACACCTGTTACCATATCAACTTTCAGTCAGTTACGAGAAGCTGACCAGCGCGCCGGGCATAGTACAGGGTAGGGTCCACGGCAGGGCCATCAGTCCACAGCTGAGCGATACAAGGCACCGTCACCACCATGTGGACGTTCGTGACGCGTCAGGCGTCACGTGACAGGGCGCACCACGCGCCACCACGCGCTGCACGCCACGCACCGCCATAGATCGCGAGACGCTCCGCCCGCCAGCTCAGCGCTTCACGCGGAACTTATCTCTTCGTATAAACAAACGGAGAGTGCGTCCGCGTCTCGGGGTCAGATTGCAGCACTGTCGAGGAGAGGACAGGCGCGCGACCTCGCAGCAACACGATAGCGCAAAAACGGCGCCAATTGAGCAGCCGATGTGTTGCAAAACCTCGTGCTGGGCGGCGGATCAAGCCGAGGAGGGACGGAGACGGGGATGGGGATGGAGACAGGGACAGGGACAGGGACGGGGATGGATGGCATGGGGATGGGAGGGGGAGGGGGATGGGATGGGGATGGGGATGGGGATGGGATGGGATGGGAACGGGAACGGGGAAACGGGAACGGAACGGAACGAACGGCGAACGGGAACGGGAACGGAACGGGAACGGGATGAGACAGCGCGCAACCACCGGACCGAGCAGGGATAGCGAAGGTGGCTATAATAGTAAAGGAGGCCACGACCACGAGACGCCGCACAGCCCGCGCCACGACACACAAACAAGTCATAGGTATACCAGCCGGAAGGCGCGAGGGTGACCCTGGCTGGCCGCGAACCGACCAGCCACGACACCTGCAAGCCGTCAGCCGCGGTCAGAGTGGAGATGGACGCGAGGGCGACCCTGGCGACGGACCGACACAACGACGACCTGGCAGCCATCAGCCGCGGTCGAGTGGAGATGACGTCGAGGCTGACCCTGGAGCGCGACGACACAGACACGACCTGCAGCCGTCAGCATGTCGAGTGGAGATGACGCGAGGGCTGACCCTGCCCGACGACCGACACGAACACGACACGACCACCCCACACATGCAGCCCGTCAGCCGCGGGTGAGTGGAGATGACGCGAGGGCTGACCCCTGGCCGCGGACCGACAAACACGACCTGAGCCTCAGCGCGGTCGAGTTGGAGATGACGCGAGGGTGACCTGGCCGCCGACCGACACCAACACGACCTGCAGCCGTCAGGCCGCGGTCGAGTTGGAGATGACGCCGAGGGCTGACCGCTGGCCGCGGACGACACCACACTTTACCTGCAGCCGTCAGCCGCGGGTCCGAGTGGAGATGACGCGAGGGCTGACCCTGGCCGCCGACCGACACAACACGACCTGCAGCCGTCAGCCGCGGGTCGAGTGGAGATGACGCGAGGGCTGACCCTGGCCGCGGACCGACACAACACGACCTGCAGCCGTCAGCCGCGGGTCGAGTGGAGATGACGCGAGGGCTGACCCTGGCCGCCGACCGACACAACACGACCTGCAGCCTAGCCCGGTCGAGTGGAAGATGACGCGAGGGCTGACCCCTGGCCAGCGGACCGACACAACAACCGACTGCAGCCTGTCAGCCGCGTCGAGGTGGAGATGACGCGAGGGCTGAACCCTGGCCGCCAGAACCCGACACAACACGACCTGCAGCCGTCAGCCGCGGGTCGAGTGGAGATGACGCGAGGCTTGGACCCTGGCCGCGGCCAACCGACACAACACGACCTGCAGCGGTCAGCCGCGGGTCGATCGGAGATGACCGCGAGGGGCTGACCCTGGCCGGCCGACGACACAACACGACTGAGCCGTCAGCCCGGGTCGGAGTGGAATGACGCGAGGGCTGACCCTGGCCGCCGACCGTACACAACACGACCTTGCCAGCCGCAGGCGCGGTCGAGTGAAGATGGAGCGCGAGGTGACCCTGGCGCGGAGCCGACACAGACACGGACCCTGACAGCCGTTCAGCCGGCGGGTGCGGTTGTCAACGGACCAACGTGTTCACAATGAGAGCGTGATCCGGCCGTCACGAGTCACCGCTCAGCGTCACCCGAGCCGTGACGGCGAGTGACAGGCACCGCTCTCCAGTGTACCTTTCAGCCGTTACACCCACTCAGCTGCACGGACCATGGCCGATGTGGTGTGACCGACGCCTGCCAACTGCGTGGCTGAGACGTCAGGACAGCAGCACGCAACAGCTCTGCAATCTGTAAAGCTCGCGACGCTGACTGCAAGATATAACTACTGAAGTTTCTGATTCTGAACTTGACACACCTTATGAGCATGTGCTGGTATGATAAATAGCAAGGCGCCGCTAGTCAGTGATGACGATTTTAAGGAAATAAAACCGCAACTCCGATCATTTGTTTGATGCCGTGCACGATGACTGGCTACCAAATAAAATGATCAAGGTAGCAGCTTTCACTTTCCTGTCCAATGCTGGCTCTGCACCACACCACTCATCGCCCAGTACACTATTTCCCATCACATTCAAAGGGCCCATGCGACCAGAATCAATACTCCGAGCAAAAGCCGAGTCTCCCGGATCTTCTGAATCATAACTGGGCATGCAGCAGCTAAATTGATCACGTAACACCATCGCGCGCCGTCCTCGTTTCGCCCCTACAGCCGGGTCGCGGGGTCAGACTCGTGACTGTAGCACTGTAGAGGTAGGGACTAGGGTCGAGACGGGGTCAGACTCGTGACTGTAGCACTGTAGAGGTAGGGACTGGGGTCGAGAGGTGACCGACGGCTGTGAGCACACCGGATGTACCGGACGCCACTGAACCGGATATCGAACACCGGATACCGGTCTATGGCCACCGGGGACAGCGAGCCAGTGGCCATTTCCCGCTGGATGTGAGATATGAGCGATAGCACGTGCCCAGAGAGAGGCACACGAGGTGACCACACTGCGCCGCGCAGCGTCCACAGGGTCGGATGGGAGGCCGCGAGGCCCGCATACCTCCGTCCGTCGCGCTGCTGCGTACAAAGGCTTCCCTGGCATTCCAGCCTGCATGCTTCGTCCGGCAGACGATCAAATATCGTTCTGCAGAGGCGTCAGTACTGTGTTTATATAAATACCAGGCTGGAAATTCAGGCGATGTCACTCGGTTTCTACCGCGTTTCCCGCTATCACAGACCCCGCAATGTATACAGAAGAGCGTCTCGTCTGCCACTTATAACAGCGAGCCATGATCCCGCGACGGACACCATCCCTGAACCATCACATACGTCATCATCAGAAGAGACGTGCAGTTCCATTTATTCATCTGCAGCGTGGAGAGTCCGCTGCCCAGCTGCGTGGTAACTGACACACTTGCTGCCAGTGAACAGTGCGTCACCATACCGCAGAAAGAGTGCCGGACCGGTCTGGAGTCATCCAGAACGGGTCACTCCTCATCTCTACCAGCCTCTGCCCAGTGACAGGGTGACTCGGTGGAATACTCCGAGGCTAATCTAGGTGGGCGCGAAAGCAGCGGGAGCGAGGCGAGAGCGGGGGCGGGGGCGGGGGCGGCAGCACGGGCGGACCGCGTGGGTCGGTCAGCAGTCAGATGAGCTGAGCTGGGCCAGCGGCTCGCCCCGCGCTGCCCCGTACCCAGCCCCGCCCTGGCAGCAGCTCGAACCGATCAATGCCACAATGCAGAGGCGGCGGTGGCGGCAGCGGAGGGTGGGTGGACCGGGCCACCGCTGCCAGCCGAGCACAGCCGTCTCTCTATAGGAGGAGATAAGGTGAGACGGTGTCGCGGTGGGACGGGCGATCGGGAGGACAGACGACTCACTGTCACTGGAGGTCACCAGGATGGGGAACAAGACATTCGGACGCCAGCTGGCGGCTCAAACTGGCTGGCGGTAGCCATCGCGTCCGTCACGTATTGGCTTCCTCATTAAAGGGAATATAGCACCTTGGGAAAAGTATGTAGAATGATGGAGAAGAAAGCGCCCGATTTAACGTCCTGGCATTCATTTTTGGCGAAAAAAGTCAAAATTTGTTGTAATTTGAAAAATAGTAATTGTTACATGTGCACTCACACCAAATCTTCCGTCCACCAAAGCGAGTTTGTACGTTCAGCAAGGAGCATCGAACGGCAAAACTTTGCGCCCGCGACGTGCGCTCCGCTCTCGCGCCGGTCAGGGACGTGGGGCACGCATACGTGACCACTAGAGTGTCCGAGCGCCTGACCGACCGTCGGTGGCGGTCGGGGCGGACGCAAGGTAACTGAAATACTGGGCGAACGGTTCAAAAGGCGAAGTGCGTGGCCAATCACAGTGGAGTAACTACTGATGACGTATGCGATACGTCACGGGATTTGTGACGTTGAATATGACCACATATGACCAACGGTTTTTGCGTTCAAACTCAGCAACTAGGTCGTTTTGGAAGGGGAAAATTTCGGATTTGGGGGTTTCTCAGACACCCGACAATCTGGCTATCTCAGTTAAAAAACTAATGTTAAAGGTGCTGTATTCCCTTTATGCAATGTAAAGAAGATACCGTAATCCTACCCACCATTGGGATCCACAAGCGAGGAAACTTTGATGAAATCGACTTGGGGGCTCTAACTTTAATTTGATAGATTTTAACTCAGTTCTAACCATGCATACGCAATAACCTAATGTTAAAATTTGGGCATCATTTGGGGGGGGGGGGCTCGGGCCCTCCCCAAGAGATATAAAGTTCCACCCCTGATAGGGATATATGGCAAGGTATTATATAACCGCTCTGGTCTCTCGATGACCGTTGACTACTGGATAGTCCCAGCTGCTAATATCATTCACCACACAACCACCGACCCTGAGCGACCTAAACCCAATGTAAGCACCCGTAGTATCCACGTGTCGCGTGATCTAAGCACGGTAGTCCCCCACAGTCAAGTGACCTAAGCACACGCAGTCCTCACGGGTCACGTGACCTAAGCACAGCAGTCCCAACATGTCACGTGACCTAACCACACGTAGTCCCAACGGGTCACGTGGCCTAAACACACACAGTCGTCTCGTGTCACGTGACCAGTCTGCCGGTCACGTGGTTGCCTGAGTCAGGCCACCGACCGCGCTGAGCTAACAAAACGGAGAAACTTCCGTTTTAGTAATGGATTGTCGCAGCTATGGTAGGAAGCGGTGCGCGGGCCAGCGTGGTGGCGTATGCACGCGGCGTTACTTGGTGTGAGAGGGAGCGAGGGGTGGGGGGCGGGGAGTTTGCCTTGCAGTGGCGAGCGAAGCTACGTGACGCGGCAATGTCCGGAACTGTCACCCGACCCTGACAGCGTCGACGTGACGGCCCCTGACAGACATGAAACCGGCACGCTGTCAAAGCGGCGGACAGTTACAATAACACTGAGCCCAAAAGGGACTGAATCATAAACGGACTCAGTCGCACGTAGATTGGCGCTAGGCTCGGTGTTCGGCCGTACACTGTCAGGACTGGATGTGTCGGGACTCGGGACTGAGCGCACTGATTTTTTCAACAATATTTGTGCGACTGTCCATTTAATTCTGGAGGTTATTAACATAAACAGTGTGTCACTGTGTCATGATTAAAGCTTTGCGAGAAGATGGGCAGCCGAAAATAGCCGGGATTCGGAACAGCATGCTCAAACAGCAAGCGAACTGCGAAGCCACAAGCCTATGTTAGAAAGCATACGAGCTGGCCTAATTCAATCTGTCATAAAGAGAGCAATAAAATAAAGCAAAAGCCTAGTGCTAGTCTATGCGGCCTCGAGGATGATCTTAGGTTCGAATCTGTCCTTAAGTCCAGCCACATACGACATCCGTACGCTGCTGGCACAGTCATTAAAGGGAATGTTTCACATTAACATAAGATTTGAGTTGAGATGGCCAAGTTGTTGGATATTCCATTGAAATTAAGTATGTAGAAGTTAAAAACTCACGAGGTATCAATCGAAAGGTAAAATTGTGAGTTTCGGTTTTGACATCTGCAAAAAATAAGGCCCTAGTGTATTAGGGTTAGCACGCTTAAAGCTGATGTCGTCATCCCTTTTTATCCAAAATGTTGATGAAAGATAGACTTGTTTTACATTTGGCTATACATTAGCCATATCACTAGTCATGACCATATTGCAGCGTGATTTTTTTTTTTTTCTATTCTCCCAAGAAATTCCTTCATTATGACGTCATCAGCCCAAATACTAAATACTTGAATTTGTTCATGAAATTGAGCACTGTTTCGTGAGAACACATATGTCAGAATCGTGGTTCAGCAGCAATTACTCATATTTTGCACCACAAGCGGCGTACATTGGACAACTTTCAGAGAAGTGAAACATTCCCTTTAAGCGAGCGCGAAGCGCGAGCGAGTCCTCACCGAATACAGGATTTTTCTCGCATAATAGCGGCCGACCCAACCCGGCCCGGCCATAACGATTATCAAACGCTTATATCTTTGGAACCCTATATCCGATTGGCAAGCGGTCTTCGCCATTTGATAGCCCCATTCAATCAATGATGTTATCAACTTGAGTTTCGTTCCCGAGGGGTGCAAACTGCACCGTAGAGGGTAAAACTAACGAATCGGCTGCCCGGCCCAGTCCCGACTGCTCGGCTCAGTCCCAGCCAGCAGCGTTAGTTCCCTCACGCGCCGCTATGTTGCGATAGTGTTGTCGCCAAACAGAAGCTGTCCACAACGTAATCGCTCTCGCCCTATCGCGGTCAGAAGCCGCGCAGTTGAAGTGGAGGTGCTGACAGACGGGCCACGGGCTCGCTCGCTCGTCCTGCGCGCCGATAAGGCGTCTTACTGATAGTCATAGCTGAGGACAGCTTAACTCTTTCATCCGATCATATCAGCGAGATAAAAATAACAACAGGAAGGTTGACGAGTGATAAGATAGCCGTTATAATTTGCAGGCGGTAGAATAATAGATGTGATGGCTCATCCCGTGTCAAAGCTGTAAGCTGGTTACTGGTAGACCCACCAAAGCAGAAAACAAAGCTTACAATATTCGCAAGATGATCGGCTTATTGAAGGTTTCCAATTTCACGACATTCCGAACACAATAGGAGCACGGCCCTCGATCTGCGGTCTGGTGGTCACTACACCCAGCCCGAGTCTATCTCAGAGGACGCATGGTAACCGCAGCTTCCTGGACCCGCTTCCTGGACCCGTGGCCGGTCCAGGAGACCATCAGGGCCGTGTCCGTCCCAAGACGAATGAAGTCGACCAAAAATGCACAAATTCTGAATCTGGAGAAAATATCAGTAATTTGTCATCCATGAATTTAATTTGAATAACTTCTCTAGGAGGGAATAAGTGAAACATGAGAAGCTTTAGGAATTTTGTCAGACTTTCTGGAAGTAAGGCTTATAATCTCGTTTTAACGTTCTGGATCCGGAAGGGCCTGCTCATCGCACGTGGAACTGACAACGCCATGATACGAAGGGATAGCGACCAATTAACGAATATGATGATGATGAATGATTTGGGTTTTAAGGGCGGGCCGACAACTAAGGGTCACATGCCGCCCAAATTAACGACTATCTAAGAGCCGGACGTCAGACTGACGTGAACACTGACGTAAGCAACCGGTCCACATGCGTCAACGTGACCTGATGTGACTAGCTTTGCACAACGTATGACTGACTGTGACTGAATGACTGAAATGAACTCTGCGTGACGTGATACTGAAATGTCGCGTCACAAACCGTGACAACTCTGCCCCCTGATGACAGCGCTGGATGACTGGGCCCCCTCCCTCGGCCACCGCCCGCATGCGACCCGAGGTCAGGAGAGAGAGAGAGAGGGGTCACTCACACAGCCTCGCAGGTCGGCCGCCGTGGCCAGACCTCGCAGGCACACTTGCTTGGGGCTCCGGTGCAGCGTCCGTGGAGGCACTCAGGGGTTTGGCAAGAGGCCTGGCAAGCGGGTTCTTGTGACTCCCGTGTGCCCTTACAGCAGCGCTCACGGTACGGGTCTTCACCCTTACACACTTGGTGGACACACGGACACACAGACCGTGAGTACACATCACACAGCTTACGGTGCGCGACAGATACACGGACAAATACCCGAGCATTATGCCACACACAAGGCTACCGGGCAGGCTTATTAGGCAGGCAGACAGACACACTCCCGGTCAAAACACACAGCATGGGCCCACATGTGGTACACGCCACATGAGTCGAGTGGTGGAGAGAGATCAGTCATGGCACTGCATCAAGCATGAAGCCAGACGGTGAGATGATAAACCCACAATAAAGGGAACGCAAGACCTCACAGATTCACGGCTTGTTTTGATTAACCATAAAACCACGTGACCTGACCGCTAGCTGGCACTATATCACCCCAAACTGGCAAATACCCATAACATTTCAGTCGCAGCACTATACATACAGTGTACATTTTCCGCCTGCAGTACGCATAGACCGTGCAAAACGGTGACATTCCATTCCCAGTACGTGGAGGTACGCTCATTGTTTGACAGACCGGTCCGACCCCCCCCCCTCCCCACAGCAGATACGTGGGTGACTGACCGGCCCGACCCCTCCTGCTCCCACAGCACGCCAGGTATACGTGGGTGCCGCTAATCTACCAGCTGCGTCAGCCAGTCTGTCGGCCTGCACACATCACCACAGTGCCCATATAGGTGCGCGGCACCGGTCCGCGCCCGGTGCCGAGTGGTTCCGCCCCGGCCTGATGATGAGATGATTGGGGCTTAAGGGCGCCGCAACAAAATAGTTATATGGCGCCCATCCGCCCCGGCCTGGCCTGACCTTGTCGACCTGCACCAGCGGTGCGGGTGGAGGTCGACAGAGGTGATAACAATCGACGAAAACCCCTGGCACGCGGTTATGCAAGCGTTTACATATTGACAGTGAAAACAACACGACATTTCCCGAGATTGCCGAGCGCAGCAAGTGCGAGAGCGCTCGGTTGGCAGATGCGGTGCAGTTTTTGTGCTGCGTTTGCACAGTATGAGTTGCAAACTTCCAAAATATTGTGTCGCAATTGGTCTCTTTTTCACCTTTCCCTGAGGGCGGATCTAGCCGTGATTTTTTAGGGGGGGAGGGTAAATCCAGTGGCATGTTTCCGAAAAGTTGTTTTGCGGGGGCAGCGAAACGTCAGCCAGTAGCGAAAAGTTTTGTTGACCGGGGGTGTACATCCGGCCATTTGTGTGTGTGTGTGTGTGGGGGGGAATCATGGTTTCAGGACCTTCAGGAGGGTCATAGCCACCCCCCCAGATTCGCCCCTGCCTCTCCCTTTGACTGGCCCCGCCAGCCGCACAAACCCCGTGCCTTGATGGAGCCAGGTAGATAGTCCACTGCTGGTGCCTTGATGGAGTCAGGTAGTCCCACTGCTGGTGCCTTGATGGAGCCAGGCAGGTAGTCCACTGCTGGTGCCGCTAACACAACACCAGAGCGACCCGACAGACCCGACAGACCCGACAGACCCGACAGACCCGACAGACCCGACAGACCCGACAGACCGACAGGACCCCGACATGACCCGACAGGACCCGACAGACCGACGACCTGATTAGACCCCGACAGACCGACAGGACCCGACAGACCCGACAGACCCGGACAGACCCGACAGACCCGAACAGACCCGACAGACCCGACGGGACCCGACAGACCCGACAGACACCCGGTCAGGACCGACAGACCCGACAGACCCGACAGACCCGACAGACCCGACAGACCCGGACAGACCCGACAACCCGACGACCCGACCAGCTTTTACAGACCCGACAGACCCGACAGAACCCGTTTATTCCGGACAGACCCGACTTTCCGACCAGACCCGGACAGACCCGACAGTGTCTATATATACAGACCGACAGGGGACCCGACAGACCCGACAGATTCCGACAGACCCGACGACCCGACAGTCTGGTCGACAGACCCGACAGACCCGACAGATTTACAGAACCCGGGACGACGCGACGACCCGACAGACCCCGACAGACCCGGACAGGCACCCGACAGACCCGAGGAACCCGACAGACCCGACAGACCCGACAGACCCGACAGACCCGACAGACCCGACAGACCCGACAGACCTGAACCCGGACCGGACCACCTGACCCGTCTGACCCGACTGACCAGAACCCGGACCGGACAGGACTGCGTCACCCTGATCCTGGGTCAACCCGTCTGACCCGTCTGACTAGAGCCCTGACCGGACCGCCTGACCCGTCGTATGTAAAGTTGCGGACCGGATCTGCTGACCCGTCTGACCTAACACACACCACATCGTCTGATCCACCTGACCTGAGCCCAAAACATCTGACCAATCTTGGAATCTTCTGGAGGGCCGAGTTCGTCGGTCTCCGAGCACCCAGTGGAGCACGCGTCGCTAAAACCGGCTACCGGTGAGGAAACCGTGCTGCATCAAACCTGCATAGAGGGTGTGACCCAATTCAGAGGGAAAACCAACCGGTTTCGACGCTCTGCCGCCGTGTGACGGTGCGGATTCGATTCCAGTTTATAAACTGAACCGTAGCATAATCTGCAAAGCTGTCTTCCTCGATATTTCCGGAGCCACATTTCAACGTCACATCAGCAGACGATTGCAGTGGTTTGCTGATGCGACTGAGGTGCGTACAAATGATGACCGAATAATGCAGCGGTCATCATTCATCAGGGTCAGATAAACACTGGGAGCACAGGGCAGCGCACGACATCCGCTCGTAAATGGTCCGGAAACCCGACTGACGACAGAAGCCAGCTGACATAGATCCCCACTGTCCTCAATGGACATCAGAGAGCGGCCGCCACCGCAGCTGACATCCGCCACCGTCCCCCGCCATCTCCGGGGAGGTTCGGGGACCCACCCATCTCTTGCAGCTAACGTGGGAGGCGGCAATGGACGTTGTAATCACATCCGTCCCACCCGCCATTCATCTAGTGACCTCAGAGGCCAGACAGCGCCCCCCGGAGCGTCCCCCGCTGAGCTGATGCTGAGCTGACGTCGAGGTGACGCCGCCCCCGCCCGTCACCTCTCTCGGTCGACTCGGCCTCCGCTGCCTCATTGGACCTCACTGAGCAGGGCAGAATCACCGGCAGGGTGCGTTCTTTACCGCTCTTCACGGTGCGTGATTTAGGGAATTCCGCGCGAAAACGGTAAAATTGAGAAGCAGGCCCCGGCAGCGCTAGTTTGCGCTATTTTGCAGGGTGACGCTCATACAGGACAAGTTTCGTGCAATTTGGTATGGCGTGGAATGAGGAAAGACCGACAAGAACGTAATCGCTAATTGTATTAGAATTCCCGGGATTCCGTTTTGAGGAGTCCACGCAAAGAATCCGAGTGAAAATCAGGGAACGTGTTCAAGCGACGAAGTTGGAAGTTCAGGAAATACATAGTCTGCAAGTTGACCTAATAAAAGTTTTGTCGTCCACTCATACACACCATTACTGCCGCAAAGAACCGATTGACACCGCCACCCCCGGACAAAGCAACACAAGGAAAGAGTGACGAAGCGGATAACAAGGGTACTACCCATCGAGGGCACCCAATCAGCGTCAATAAGCCCCGGGAGCGGTCGGGTATCGGAGGGAACAGCTGCAGCGTCGGCACGGGCTGCACGTGCCGCAGCCGCGCCGGATACGGCTCAGAGTCGCGCACCGCGCCACAAAGGCCGCTAGCCGCGCCGGACAAAGAGCCGAGAGGCACCACCGCCACTGACGCCCGCTGCTGCTGCTGCAACTGCTGCAACTGCAGCACCGCGTCGCGCTCTCAGGGCCGGTCGTGGCTGAGATGACTCCCTGCATAGGAGGCGCTGACAGGTCACGGGTCACGGTGTGAGGTCACCCGGAGCCGATCAACGGGCTCACTGTAGGGGGCTCGGTCCCGAGGAGACTAGACAGCACTGCTATTCTCAGCTGCGATATCTGGGATGGGATAGCCGTGGACGTGGTGAGGTCATTGCGGTCAGCAAACGAGCCGTGCCTGCAGGGAGTGCTGGGAGCGACCCAGCAGGGCCTGCAGGGCGTGTCCCTGGACCGGCCTGGGGCCGTCCCTGCAGGGCAGGCCTGACACACACCGGATGTTGACATCTCATCCGCAGCACAGGCAGATCCGGGTCCACACATGCACACATATATACACACACGTCACAAAGAGCAGTCCACATATACACACATATACGCAGTGTACACATATACACAGCGACGCCGGCACTGGATCGGAGCAGCGACCTTCAGTGGCCTTCCGCGCGTCCGAATCCCGGGACACCAGCCCTTCAACGCAGGATCAGCGGCCTTCCGCACGTCCAATCTCGGGACACAGGATCAGCGGCCTTCCGCGCGTCAATCCAGGGACAACGCCAGCCTTTAAGCGCAGGATCAGTGGCTCTGTGACCGCACGTCCCCAATCCGGGACAAAAAGACCAGCCCTTAAAACGGCAGATCAGTGCCTTTCCGCGCGTCCATCACCGGGACATATTTACACCAGCCACTAACGGCAGGATCCGGCCTTCCGCGCCGTCCAATCAGAAGATAAGCAGCTCTGTACGCCAGTGTAAACCGCTTGCCGGCAAATCCAGTCCTGATCTCAGTCGATCACGGCGTCTTCATATATAGATAGAGACTGGGTTGTGTAGATCAGTCCAGGTCATCTGCCTGATAGGGACTCCATGGTTTAGACGCTGTGTCAGGTCGGTCATCACACGCGACGATATTAACCAATGCTGAGTCCGCAGCACGCGCGCTGGTTGGCGTCACGGGCTGTGACGCTACCGACGCAGATTGCCGACAGCGCTGTCCGCTGACGTCACGACAGTTGCGTCGCGTCATGACGGGATGTTTTCCGTCTGATATCGCCTACCGGACTCGCACACGACCGCAGAGTTCCGCAAGCTTTCTCCCAGACGGCTGCTCTACGCCAAGAGGCGCGCCGACGGGCAGAAAGGCACGTCAATAGCCAGTGTCGTGACGCCCAATGTGACGTAACAGAACTGGCACCAGTTGGCCGGAACATCCGCCCAGATCGTCACGGTCCAGTGACGTCACACTTCCGATATTCGCTGTCATGGACTGCCGCTGGTTAAACACCGTCGCTTTCATCCGGCCCACGAATAGTTGGGTCACACGCCCGCATTCCATTGAGCAAAACAGACGATTTTTCGGTTTGACTCACCGTCGAACGAAACAGCGACGACAAAATATGTACAAAATATACTCAAATTGATTATATAAACATTGAGCTAAATCTGAGCGAGATCTTCACCATATAGAGTCTCTGAACTACGTCTCTGATTCGAAAACTTGATCCGAGTGAAAAACTGCAGTGTGTGGTGTGGACGAATAAATACACTGCTGCAAGGCTCGGTGTTTATATAGGTATCATCAATCACCGCAGGCTGATGTCACGAAGCTGATACTGAGACCCAGTGACGTGGCGAGGCACCCACGCGATCTCAGCGTCGCTAGCAAATCTCAAGGACTTGTCTGAGAACACATTCAACAAAGAGTGCACTTTGCCGCCAATATCTCCACTTCCAAGTTTCAACCGCTCCCCAGCAACACAGGCGTATCTGGTGACAAAGCGATTCCGGGATTTTCGTTTTAATTACGATTATTTCTGCATGATTTGGCAGCTTATTCTAAACGATGTTATCACTAAGCGTGCCGACTGGCTGGCCGACCGGCTAACGGACTGACAGACTGACAGGTAGACCAGTGACAGTGAGTCCCACATCCCACGACGGATCATTGAACAGACAGCGCAGCGCAGCCACTGGACTCCACCTACATCGCGCCTGCAGACCCGGACACGCGGCGGCGGCGGCACCGGCGGCCGGCCTCTGAGACGCACACAATACACAGAAAAGTGTTGCTCAATGAGGGCATTAATGACGCGACAGACGGATCCGGAACTTTCACGGCGCCTAAGCCGAAAGCAGTGCTTACGCGATTATTTGCGTTGACATTTCTTCTACCGGCTATTAATAATGTGTCGATTCATCGTTCCAGAAGTACCAGCTGCACGAATCATCAGCACATCCGTCACCAATCCACAAATTTCTATTCTTACTATCCTGACTATTTGACGTAAACAAGCTGCAGTGAGTGCGTCATCGACTCACCGAGTCACCGCGGAACAACACCACGTGCAGTTTGTGGCTTAGCAACGCAGTGCACTGGCACTAATACACAATTCCTACATCCCGTGGACATTCCAGCTTCCCCGGTGGCATCTTCATCTGACTGGACGTCCCATTGTGCTACTATACCAATCCAGTTTCTTGCATGTGACCTGATATTTGACGCCAATGTTAGATTGTGTGTGTTTTCTTGAGGTGATGATTGAGTGATGTAACACAATTTCCCGCCGTCGAAATCGTACCTAGGCCGATATATACAATATACATCCCGTCGCCAGCACACAACAGAGTTCACATCGTTTATCCTGGGCTCCATCAGATCAGGGCAGCCGAACCTCACCGCAGCAGTGCTCGCTGCCAGCAACGGGCCAGTCCGGTCAGCAGACCTCGCTCCCCTAGTAGCACATAACGTTTTCACAACGTCATGGCAACGTTGACGTCATGACAACGTTCATACGACGTAATTACGTCCTGAAAACGTTATCACGACGTCGTGAAAGTAATGTGTGCTACATAGGGTCTCTGTCCCAGGCAGTGGCGGATGAAGCTACGGTTCGGCAATGTGGGCAAATGCCCCCACCCCCCCCCCCCAAAAAAAAACGCCTGAAATCGTCGCAAAATTAACACATTTCCTGATACACATGTCAGTTTAAGCAACTTTGACTAAGTTTACTTAAATCAGCCATCAATGCATAAGCCCGCGAAATCCGTTGAGATATCAGAATTGTATGAGGCTTGTTGGAAATCCCCCCACCCTGTTCTGGATCCACCACTGGCGCCATCTTCTCAGGCGGTCAGCTGACGGTGCACTGCGGAGTGCGGATCCTGCCGAGCCTACCGTGCAGGCCTTGACCGCACCACACCTCCGCCAGGTGGCGGGGTCCGCTGGACCTGTCCCGTCTGTCCCCGTATCTGTTATTCAAGTCAGCTGATCTATTGTCACGCGCCAAGTGACCTCCCCCCGCTACTGCCAGCCTGCTGATCGGAACAAGGCCGCGCCGCGCCGCGGGCTCTGCGCCTCACCACCGCGGACTCTGCACCTCATGTAAACAGAGCGGCCATAGATGGCCGAACGGGTCGGTGCCCGAGTGACTTCACGTTACTGAGGCGGTCGGCCGCTGACCGTCAGCGGTCAGCGCGCGGCACGACGAGGCGGTGAGACTGAGACTGAGACTGAGACTGAGACTGACATTGAGACTGGGACTGGGACTGGGACTGAGACTGGGACTGAGACTGGGACTGGGACCGGAGTCGCAGCTTAGCACAGGGTTAGGACGTAGACCGTGTTGGGGCTGGGGCTTAGACCGGGACCGGGAGGGACTCAGCAGCGAGTCGTGATAAACTGCTGCCGACAAGGCCATCGGACCCGGGTTGTCAGACTGCACGACAAGCCACGCTATCACGCGGTTCAGAAGCCGCTCACGATCCGGAGTAGCACGGCGACCGGTCAGAGTCAGCGGACGGTGCCAAGACAAGGTGCCAACTCGCAGGATTCCACAGGCGCTTCAGCCCGAAACGTTTACCAGGAATGACACCATTGAACCATTTCAGAAGAAATTATCTCAGCCGAACCGAAAGCAAACAAGAGCTTCTAAATAGTTAGAACGCTTACTGATAACCTTCATCTCTGGTGGAATACTTATTGTGATGATGATGATTTGGGTTTAAAGGGAATATAGCACCTTTAACATTAGTTTTATAACTGAGATAGCCCAGAATATTTATTGTGAAGCCCATCAGAAATATGTTGATGCCAGGCCGGTCCAACGCAGCCCATCCCGCGGCCCCACCCAGCCAGTCAGCCGATGCCAGCCCAGCAGCATTGGAACTTAGGCCGATTTCCGGACATTTTAGGTCCAAAGAATTGTACTCTCTCTGATCAGTTTTGTTTTCAGTACATTTGCTCTCTTTTCACATAATCTTAACGACATTGTAGTTAAAGTTAAAATAAAATACAATTTCCTCAAAGGATTTACAACATTAAATATAAATAGTTGTACTTTCCAAAAAGGTACAATAATTTTCAAAAATGGAAAAATTGTTTTTCATATCAATGCAATTTTACTCTCCAACTATATATTTGTATTCTCCGGGACCGGGTCATGAAACAGCCTGGATCCGTCTAGCCCATCCCAGACGTGATAAGCGCGCCCATACGCCGCCCACGATACTGCAGCAGAGCAGACAAAGGCCTGTCTGGCAACACCGCTGAGCCAGCTGTACCTCCGAGCAGCCGAGTAAGCCTGAGCCAGCAGTTCTGTCAGGCAGGACTTTGGACTGGATACCACAGGTGGCACGCTTCGCTCCGGACGTTGAACACCCAGAGTAACTGGGCTATCAGTAGATATGATGGCTGGTACGTCATGCATTGCAGGTGACCTGTGCTATGGATGACCCGGTGCCTGGTATCGCGATGAAACATATATGCAAGGCGTGGCTGTCTCTTCACAATGCAGAACGCTCTCGAAAGCTAGGAGCTGGACAATGCTTAAGACAAAACAATGAACATAACAAAACCTGATGCTAAAAGTTGTTCTGTTCCATCTGATATGCGTCCCGGGTAAGTGGAGCAAAAAGATACACGTCAGACCAAAAAACGTCAGGAAACGACGCCCAAATAAGAAGAGCCGTTTCCAAGAAGTTACCATCCGATTCACCAACCCACCCGGAAACAGTCAACAAACTCTTGGAACCACTCTCCGCACAGAAGCCCCGTGAAAGCTCTCTCCACCCTATCCACCGTTCTCTGGCGTGAGTCCGCTGTTGCTGCCACGTCACCCCGTGCCAGGTCGCCCGTCAGTTCCGGCTTTCTCGGCGGCGGCTCTCCGGGTCGGCTGTTTTTCAGTTGGCGTGTGCCGCACAGACAGATAGGGCGGCACCTGTCTCCACCCTCCACGGCTCCTCACACTACACGCCTGGACGCACCGGTCCGTATCGGCGGGCTCCAGCTGCGGGGCGGAACCACGCCGCGAGAGCAGCTCTGTGACTGACAGCTCTGTCACACCTGCAGACGGACTGAGAGGGGACTGAGAGCGGACCGTGTCTACCGGAGCGGGTACGGTGAGGACAGCTGAGCCGGTGATCCGATCAGGAGTGCGATGTGTGAATGAAGGTCACCGCTGGCGCTGCTGGCGCTGTCTGCTGTCCGCCCCCGCCCTCCATACGCTCCTCTCCCACGAAGCCCCACCACTGACACGGAAATATGTGAGGGGTGCCAGCATTCGATGCCAACGGTTTCAGTAAAGGCTGACAAAAATGCGGACGCGGCGACCGCTGAGACTGCTATTTTTTATGTAGGCCCGTTCTGAGAAGGTCGGGCCAAAAAAAGCAGAGGTAAACGGAAATCGAGGAACATTATCTACGGAATTGCAGAAACGTGTGATTCTTGCCAATAAAAAAATAAAAAACACAAAGACGGTTACCTATAACCTGTCAGAATCAGATGGTGAAATTAAAATGGTTCTAACCTGTCAAAATCTGTGGTCTGTGGTCCTCGGAAGCTTCCAGTGAAAAACACCTTCCACATGTCACTTTTCGCGGAATGAATTGTCAAGTTTCTAAAACTCTCTAGCAAGAGTTCACAGGCATTTCACCAGTGCGATAGCGTGATTCAGCCACACTGAGCTAGCAGGGCCTTCACCATCACGGTGGCATGATAAAGCTGGCAACCCTCCAGAACAAACAACCGCAACGAATTGAAACCGATGGACAACTGGCGCTGCCCACAGCCATGGTGTTGCCCCAATAGACCGCAGCCTTGAGAACAACAACGGTGCAATGGAGCTGATGAGTTGATGACACTTGGTGCTGCGAGCAACAGTTACCAACAGTCCAACAGTCCAGCACACATACCGCCACAAACAACAAAGTACCAAACATGGGCAAAGGAGGTTATACTGAGTGTCAGATTAGTTGTCCGTTTCTCCGTTATTCTGAACTTGGAAAATTTGTTCTGTGAAAACTTTGACTGTAAAGAATGTTTTTGTTTTTTAGTCTGTGGGTGTAAAATGCAAATGGCTAACGAGCATAAATAAATGGCAGCAGATAGACAGCAAATAGCATACATTATTATTTTTACAGGCTGCCATCTCCATAGGAGCGAGGTCGTCTTCCCTCCTATGGTGATGGCAGCGTGTAAAAATAACAAAGTTTGTTAGTTTGTGTCTGTCTTCTCGAGCATTTTTGTTCTGCTGCATGAAATTTGTTTCGCCGCTGGCAAAAAAATTGTTCTGCAAACTCAGATCGTGGAATCATTTTTCTGACCCTGATTGGTGACCAATCATCCCACGTGAGAGGAGAAGTTTGTCCAAGTATTGCAGGCGTGTCGATCATTTACCACTGGCATCCCAAAGACCGGCACCCTGCCAGGCATCCTGCCTGAGGCCCGTGCCACTAACACGCGCCACAGTCCCTCCCGTCAGCTCTCAATGGGCACCCCGCGGCTCGAGCGAGCCTGATCCCCTCCGGCGTAATCAGTGGCCGCCCCGGCCGAGACGCGGCTGATGAACCAATTGGGCTCGGTGGGCGGAGAAAAGACGGCGGCGGCGGCGGCGGCGGCGGCGGTGGCGGCGGTGGCGGTGGCGGTGGCGGTGGCGGCGGCGGCGGCGGTGGCGGCGGTGGCGGTGGCGGTGGCGGCGGCGGCGGCGGCGGCGGCGGCGGTGGCGGTGGCGGTGGCGGTGGCGGTGGCGGTGGCGGTGGCGGTGGCGGCGGTGGTGGTGGCGGATCGTTAGCCATCATCAGAGACGAGGTCTATTGTGGCCCGACGGACCGGCCACCGTCGGCCGCCACTGTCTCACTCGACTGTCGCCGTCACCGACACCAGATAGGACGAGTAATGAGGCACGAATCAATGGACTCACACAGGACATTAGCCGTCAAGGAACTGTCATCAGCGGTCCATTGAGCGGCTTCCTGTGATCTTCCCGTACAATGCCTAGCCCAGACAGGGAATGTCCGTAAAATCAGCAGGTCGAGAACAGTTTGCGCCAAAAGACGGCTAGACGATGCTGACAAATAGGGATGTGATTGAGCTCGCATCCCCAAAAAGCAGCACTGAGTTGAAATATACAATCCTGGCGTTTACAAGGCAGTTGGGAGCACATGGACAGGATACTAGTTAGGAAGATAAAATATGATACCTAAAATGTATTAATTGACTTCGTAAACTAATCATCACTTTATCAGATTTGACCAGACGTGATCAACGTACCTATATGGTTTGAATCGGAATATTCCCGTCGCGATCTTCGTGAAAGGCGTAGACAATGACGTATGTGACTACTAACCAGTGGTTGCTAGTCGAATTCGGTCCCATTAAAGCAATGACTTAAAAGCGTGGACTTTTAAATGCCATTAACCCTATTCCCTCGGGGCAGAATTCTGCCCCCCCCCCCCGGTAAGATTTTCGCAGCCGCTCTGACGTTACGTCCTATTATACTTGAAACTTTTCGACTTTTCCTAAATATGAATGACGCGTGTTCTGCGAGAATTTTGAAAAAATCGGTCCAGCAGAGGCGCCTCCAGGGTCAATGTTTTTGGAGGTCGTTTCGAAAATGCGGGTTGTGCGGCGCAGTATCCTTCGTAGTTTGGCGGTGAAATAAAAAGCGTCAGAACTAAGTCAATGCTTTGTAACATCATTACATAAAAGGATTATATACTATTTTGGGGCAGAGCGAACTTCAGTAATAATGGGAGGCGATATTCTCCGTCATTTGGCCTAACATCAAATAGCAAGATGATAAAAGGCGTTCCGCACATGGTGCCCCCCACGTGTTACCTGAATCCGCCTTCTGCACAATTTTGTTTACATTTAACAAATTACCGCAGCAAAGCCACATTGGACGTCCATGTCCCAAACATAAGGAAAAGCACATATTTTTTTTATAAAAATCCCCCCCATTTTTCAATACCCTGAGTACGCCTATGATTTTTTCATTTTTGTACTTGTCCCATTTTTTTTCTTTCCACATTGAAGAGCATGACATTGGAAGATCAAAAACGTTTTTTGCATGGAAATTCGGTCGAATCCATGGTCGCAATGACCTTTCAAAAAACACCCCAAAATGTTGATCATTTTTTGCCCCTGGCCCCAATTTTTGAACAATAAGAAGCAAATTTAGGGGTCCAAAGAAAAGATTTTTTGTCCACGACAAATCGAATGGTGTTTGTCCCATCGAAATCGGCCGAGCGGTTCTCGAGATCTCTGGGGGGGGGGCAAAATCTGCCCCCCCACGCAGGTTAACGTAATTCTGGCCGCCCGCAGGGAATGGGGTTAATGCCGATCAAACAATTTCCGACCCAATATTTGAACAAACCGTCTTTTTTCATCCGAGGCTAATACAGCTTAATCCATCATTTGGGTTCAACCCCGGTGATCAAATAAATTATATTTCCGTAAGAAGGGATGCCGTGAGCAGCGACTACAAAGATTATGGGCCTCGATTGACCAGCGTGAGGCATCGAGTGTCCACAATACAGCACACACTGACACGCATCGGCTGCCCTTGTTCCACCGTCATGCTGCAACGCACCAACACAATGAAGGACAATCACTCATCCATAAATATCAACCAGGCTACCACTGATGTGACAAGTCACGGTTCGGCCCAGCTTTTCTTCACCTAGAATGAACTAAAGCATACAGGCGTGCAATAAGACATAAAATATACTGATTCCAACACGAAAACATGCTGCTACCTTACGGCCGGAGCAACCAGCACCACAAAACTCCACAACTCAACAGCACACAGGCGACCATACGGTGGCGACCGCGCCCCTCACCTCTGTTTTGTATTTGGGTGTGTAGGCCGTCTTGTACTTGGTGCAGAACGGCGGTATCTTGAGGCACCAGGTGACCGTTCGCACCCGGTACGGAGACAGGTAGGACGTCCGGATCGGCTTGGCGAAGCTGCAACAGGCGGCGGGGGCCAGACGTTAGGACGAGAGCAGCAACAGAGGCGGCGGCGGCGGGCCGCCAGGCCGGCCCGGCCCGCCTGTCTACGACACACCACCGGGCCCGGCCCGGCCCGGCCCCGGCTGATAACGGCTTATTGACCGGGGCCCGGCCAGGGCGCGCGCAGCTACCACAAGGGAGGAGGCGCCCGGCCGGCGGCGGCGCACCGCGGCCCACGGCCCACGGGCCACGGCCGGAGGCGGCTCTGGAGCAGGGAGGGAGGGAGTTCTAGTGGAGGGTAGGGGCAGTCACGGTGAAGAGACGGTGCAGACCCGCTGGAAGGACTGGAGGGTTAGAGAGTCACGGTGGAGGGACGGGCCAATCCAGCAGGAGAGACAGAGCGTCACGGTGGAGGGACAGAGAGTCACGGTAGACGGACATAGAGTCACGGTGGTGGGATCGAAGGCCTGCTGAGGAGGACGGTGTGGGTGCCAGGTCAGGGTCCGGGCAGTCATAGTAGAGGGACGGGACAGTCCCACTTGAGGTGGAGGGAAAAAGTAGAATCCGGGAAAGGATAAGGCATGGCAGGAGCCAGGGATGGGTATGCAGAATAACGGACAGAGCAGTGGCTGTGCTCGTGGGTTACTTAGTCACAAGTCAGCGGTAGTGACAGGTCATGACTCGGGTTAGTCATGGTGGAGGGGCGACTCTGGATTCAGGAAAGCAGGTAAACGGATGGGAATAAGATACTGGGATGAATAGAAAACAACGTTAAATGAATAATAAAGTGAAGAAAACAGCCTCATAGGGAGGCTGAGATGTTATCTACGGCCATCCAAAATAACTACACAAACAATAGAAAGAGGGTCTGTTAAAAGCAGATACGGATCTGCTGTCTCAACAACAGGACCAGATTTTTGCAAAACAACGCATTGTTTGTTTAACTATTTTCCAACACAAAGAGGCGTGGGTGTTGGCGACTTTTTGACCTTGGGGATATACTTTCACTCATTAAGGCCTGGGTCCATTCCTGCCAAGGTGGGCAAACTCTGCTCTGGCATACCTCTGTCCCTTACAAACAGAACCAGTCACATTATACCGGCCACGCACAGAGGGTAGGGTGGACGATAAGACCAGCGCTGGCCGACTTTCGCTCACTGCTCGCCGGTATCGATGACCGGTGCGGCTCACGGGCACAGACAGCTTGCCTTGTGAACAAAAAAAATTTAACGGGAGAAATAACGATTTGACCCGGTTCGCGGCTCCCGGGCACAGACAGCTTGCCTTGTGACCTGATACGATGACGGTGGGCCCCGGTGGGCCTCCCCCCCCCCCAAACCAAGAAACCCCCGCCTTTGCCTTGTGACCGATACGATGACGGTGGCGGGCTTCACACACGGGCAGCAGACGCTTGCCTTGTGACCGATACGATGACCGGTGGCGGCTCACCACGGGACAGACAGCTTGCCTTGTGACGCGATACATGACCGGTTGTCGGCTCACCACGGGAACAAAACATGCTTGCCTTGTGACCGATACGATGACCGGTGCGGCTCACCACGGGCACAGACAGCTTGCCTTTGGTGACCGATACGATGAGCCGGTGCGGCTCACCACGGCCAGACAGCTTGCCTTGTGACCGATACGATGACCGGCTGCGGCTCCCGGGCAAGACAGCTTGCCTTGTGACCGATACGCATGACCGGTGCGGCTCACCACGGGCACAAGACAGGCTTGCCCTTGTGACCGATACGATACCGGTGCGGCTCACGCACGGGCAGAGAACAGCTTTGCCTTGTGACCGATACGATGACCAGTGCGGCTCACGGGCACAGACAGCTTGCCCCTTGTGACGATCGATGACCGGTGCGGCTCACGGGCACAGACAGCTTGCCTTGTGACCGATACGATGACCGGTGCGGCTCCCGGGCACAGACAGCTTGCCTTGTGACCGATACGATGACCGGTGCGGCTCACCACGGGCACTGACAGCTTGCCTTGTGACCGATAGTTGGGACAAAGCCAGCCGGTGTGTGGTGAGTGGAGACGGAGAGTGAGAGAGCGGGACGAGTCATGGCGCAGGCGACTCCAGCCGCCTGTTAATTGTATCCCGAATTAATCGAATATTGAACTATAGGTTGGAGTTTGATGTTCCGTGACTTAATCAACGCTTTACCTTGATTTCTCCTCCTTCTTTTAGCACCGAAGCCTGACATTTCAACAGGCATGCTATGGGTGACTGTCGTTCCAAGGGTTACTGCTTGCTAGCCATACTGGGCATGATCCGCTTCTTAACTGCTAATTGAAGACAGCCCACTGCAGGTGACTGGGATCGGAAAATGACAAAGGATCACGGTAGTGGCCTATCAGCCAGCTCTACTGTGGCCCTGAGCCGGTCCAAATAGCTGCGGGCGCTGTACCTTTTTCTCCAACTGCCAGCACTAGGTCGATAGGTAATCTGACGTCACTGGCCACTTTGTGCCCGTGACGTCACTGACGAAAGGAAGCAGGGTCAGTGCCGCGGTCAGAGCCCAAGAGATACGCGCAATATCATTTGAACGAAGCACAATATCATAAGGACGCGTCCAAGAGTGACTATTACGGTCCACTGACACTCAAGTTTATCAATGATGGATAAGAAATGAGAGCGGACAATGGACATTGGACAATGGACATGGACAAGGACATGCTATGTACTATTGGTTCAAAAATAAGCGTCCCGCTGGGTTGGCCGGCACAGCAGATTAAGGGAGTATAACGAATTGGAAAAATTATGAAAATGGTGGAGATGAGAGCCACTCATCTGGGCACTCATCTACACCAATCCACAAACTTTTCTCAAGGCGGTATATTCCCTTTAACTGCTGAGCCGGCCAATCCAGCGGGACGCTTATTTTGGAACCAATAGTACATATAGTCGGTACACAAAATAACAGGAGGGCGTGTTTGCACTTTGCCGACAGACCCGCGGGCGTGCACATCTTCGTATCGCCCTTGGAATGGCAGCGATGGCATACAGTTCAACACTCGGCCTTGCGAGCGTGCACATCGAGCGAGCGTGCAACGCCCTCCGTTTGCGCAATCTGTGCAATCACGTGATAGCCAATCACTGAAACGACTGCATTACGCGTGCACAGCCTCCTCCCTCGAATCGGGGGAGGACTCGAGGCTTTCCAGAGGATTCCAGGACTCCGAGGCTTTCCAGAGGATTCCAGAAGCGGTGCTCCTCTTTCGAGGGCCCTACGAGCACGAGAGACCAGCTAATGAGCGTGTGAGTAAATAGAGTGCGGTCAACTTCGGCTCTTCTACCCGGCGTATTAAGTCGCACGCCGTTGCAGAGCTGCTGAACAATGACAGAAGTGCCACTGCACTGGGCTCGACAGTCCTCAACAGGGGCGCAGCCAGGAGGCAGAGGGGGCACGTGCCCCTCCCTCCCCTATGGGCCGACGTTCACACAAAACAATTATCGGCGACGTCCCATTTTGCGACTTTTTAGGGACCCTGCAAAATATAGTGGCCTAAATCCGGGGTAATATTTTTTCGTGACATTTTTTTCGGGGGGAGTCCTTTGCCGAGGGGTTCACTGGGGATACCGTGCCCCCCCCCCTTGCCGAGTGTCTGGCTGCGCCTCCGGTCCTCAGCGGATAACTCGATTACCTGCTATCCAGATGGCAACAGATGGCAAAGTTCTGCCGTCGCTACTGAGCGTGTGATGGGGCGCTGAATGGAAGTCAGCGGCATACATGTATAGACAAGCTAGTGTTTACTTTTCCTCTCCAGATCACTCAAGTGGGCATCGCTGCATCGCGGTAAGCCGTCCCAGCTTCAACAGAGTTATTTTCCCAAGTGACTTTGCATTAATGGTTTTAACAGTAAACAATAATGATCAATAACAGACAATAGGGCATTTAGAGGAAAAAAGGCTCACTGATTCCAGCGATACTCGAGATAAGCTACTATTTCTCAGGCCAGCCGGAAATCTCGGTTTGTGTTGGCTGAACGGATGTTGGCGGTGTCTTTGAAGTAGAATGCATCACATGACCAGCCAAACGCCGTCGAGACATTGACAAAGGCGACCTTTGCTACGAGAAACACCCACATCACACGCCTCTGCTCGATCATCCGAGCCACTATCCAAAGAGAGGCTGAAGAGATGACCAAAGTCCAACTCCAGCGAGCAGTACGGGTGGTTGAACCGGAGACATGAACATGAGGTATGTTGTCGATAAACAAATACATTATATTCGCAGTTTTGCAACACAAATGTACATGTTTCCGAAGTTGCGCTGCACAATTTATAATTTGCTTATCTAAACAGAGCCGGAAAATAAGCTGGTGCACATCAAACAATAAACAGTATACCCGAGCAGCTGCACAGCGGGCCCGCCAGCTGCCATATGCCAGCCGGCCGGCCGGCCGGCCGGCCGCGGCTGGATGGATGGATGGGCCGCGGTGGTGTCAACCAGTACACAATGTCGCCCGCCTGCGGCCTGCGTCGTGTTCACGCCTGTGTCCTGCGTCGTGTTCACGCCTGTGTCCTGCGTCGTGTTCACGCCTGTGTCCTGCGTCGTGTTCACGCCTGTGTCCTGCGTCGTGTTCACGCCTGCGTCCTGCGTCGTGTTCACGCCTGTGTCCTGCGTCGTGTTCACACGTCACTGCTGCCCGGCAGGCGCGGCGGGGGGAGCGGGTGCTGCGTGACCGGCTGGGGGTTGGGTGACCCCGTGTCCGTAGCGAACAGTGACCGCTGTGTGCACGGACAGTGACGACTGACGACAGACTCCAGTCAGCTAGGACAGTCGGTAAATCTGCCACCAGTCAGCCCGAGGAACAGACCAGGCAGGAGGAGACAAGCAAATAACGAAAGGTTTTAGAACAGTAGGTACGTAGCTAAGAGGGGCAGTGGGGCCATGCCCCCCTGAGCAAAATAAATTCACAGTAGATAGAATGGGATTCTCTGACGACCCCCCTGCCCCCCGGTCAGCAGCATATGGCTGAGAGCAAAAAACTGTCGGACGGCCCCCCCCCCCTCCCCTGATAAAAATCCTGTCTACGAGTCTGCAGAACAGTGTCGCAGTTCTTAGCTTCAACACTGATATGACAAAACAAATACACAAACGCTTTGTCACCAGTGTCATAAGTAAAGCCCTATTGTTCCGATGATGGGCATGAACTCAGACGACTGCATTCCTTTGGCGAAGTAGAGACCGTTTTCAGGTGGTTGGTCAGTATTCAGTAACCTCGTCCCGGACCGTATCTGCCTACACATCACTAACGACGCAACGGTGGCCCTAATTTGGCACGGTGCCAAGTCAGCCCTGCCCTGGACTGTCCTTTTAGGTGCTGCCAAGCCAGCGATACGTCGTAGGCTCTGTCAGCGGTTATGAAACCTCACTAAGGCCATACCAGCGTCACCACAGGCAAACAAGGCTAGTAGGTATGTTAGCTGTGACATGAATCGAATAGGTACACCAAACATCGACCTGGAGATAAGAGTACAATTTATCAGAATAGTATACTCGTTTATGAATAACACAACTTTTCTTAACGGAAATAGTTCACCTAGGATTGTTTTGTTTGTTTTTTCAAACACGATTTGACTATATTTGTAAATACAGCTTCCTTTCATAATGTCAAAAATAGCCATACATCGCGCCGATTCAGGACAGAAGGACGTACATTATTAATTGTATCAGAACTATATGCGTACTCTCCGCAACGTCAAACGTGGCTCAGCCAATTAGATATTCGAAAGTAGTCGCGGTTAAATTACCTGTATAGCCTCTCCCAGGGTGTGTGAGACCAACATTTCTTGAATTCCTTTATTCATGGCCCACATTCCTTCGACAAAAAGTCAAATATATTCGGCTGGAGAGCCCTTTCAGCCCAGAAAACTTGTAGTTAAGGTTTTTCAACACGGGCTACTAAACTGCTATCTCAGTTCAAAACCCATGTTGAAGGTGAACTATTTCCTTTAAATATAAATGAACACATTCGAAATGTTTCGTTCCAAAACCTTTCGCACTTTTATTTTACACCCAGTATGTGAAGCCCAGGGGATTAGAGTCACGTACCAGATAAGCCTGCATAAGACCACCCTCACATGCAGGGCGTCAAGTCAAGCGCGTCGGTTAAACACCTGCTCAGTTGGTTGGCCGGTCTCCATATTCCATAGTGCTTTTGGTAACATGCCAAGAGGCTTTCGACGGAGACAACCTGAAGCCGTTGCCAGGGTTCCAGATGGCTGTTTTAACCTCGCGACAGGGCACAGGGTTTCTTGAATCATTTATAAATAAAGACAGGGAAAAACTAAAAAAAAATGGATATTACACAATATCCATCAGTTGCCAGTCAGCAAGTTGATCAGCAAGTTGAAAGTTAACGAACTACTTCAAATTGACTGTTATCTTACTGTTTCAGCCTATATGAAAGCATGGGGAGGAATAACTACTGAAACTGATAAATTATCAACTAAAATGTCCTTGGCTTCCATTGTATACTAACTTATACCTGGGATAATGACAATTGTATTGGAGTGGAGGTGAACAGCCTCAACAGCAGGTATACAAGGCACACTGAAGCTGCTAGACGTATACTCCAGCAGCCTGGCTCCTTTTTAAAACCACACGCAGATTCATATAAAAATATATTGAGGCCAACGTGAACAGAATAACGTATACAAAAGGTCAATTACAATAGGTATAACTCACTCCCCAGAAGCTAAGGTTGAAATGTGTCTCAGAAGAAGGGTTGGTATTTCAGAATTGAATTAAAAAAAAATGACTATCAGCCGCTGGAGGACATGGCCACTATTTTTTTTTCTTCTAAAATATTGATTTTACTTGTTGGTCAATTTGTGATAGCTAACGGTTTGCCAAGACGAGAAGACCCTACATCTGCACAAAATATTCCAAAAGTCAAACTACGTTTCTCGCAAGACGAAAAAATACTGCCCCAGTCCCCACCACCGCACACACTTTTCGTGGCATTCCAACATACCTGCTGTCAGCCAAAAGTCAGTCTTTTATACACTGAGAAAAAAAAATGACTCCTAATCTACACCCTTTCAAGAGTCTGCAAAAAAACACTCCCATCTAAAACACCCTCGGAGTGTTTTAGGGAGTGTCAAAATGACCCACTAAAAAAACATAAGTAAACACCCTCAAAGGAGTCAAACTGACACTCAAAACAGAGTATTTTCAAGGGGAAAATTGCGTAGAAAACTACGCACACCCTCCCGAATGCTTTTAAAGGAGTCAAAATTACTCTCCAATTGTAGTGATTCCTCTTTAAAAACTCTTTTTTAGGTGTCAGTTTACTCCTTTTGGAGCATCCTTTTGACTCCTTTTGAAGCCTTCTTTTGATTCCCTTTTGAGCCTCTTTTTGACTCCCTTTTGAGCCTCCTCTTAACTCCCCTTTGAGCCTCCTTATCACTCCCTTTTGAGCCTCCTTTTGACTCCCTTTTGAGCCTCCTTTTGACTCCCTTTGGAGCTTCTTTTTCGACTCCTTGCTGGGAGTTCTTTGGTGGGTAATGTAACTCCCAGCAAGGAGTTTTTTGCAGACTCCTTTAAGAGTGTCATAAGGGTGTCATAAGTGTCAATACGTGGTTCACGAAAATCATAAACAAAGTAACATTTTTATTATTATTTTTAACAAATTTACTCCGAATGTTTTGTATGGATGGCTTTCCGATGTCAGGACCCGCGCTAAGCAGTGCTTGTTGCGCAGGTCCTGGCCTCACCACCCAATCACGCAATTCCTGTTGGCCGGGCCGGCAGAATTTAGAGACGAAAGTTTTACGTGCCCGATATACCTGGGCACAGTGGGCAGTGGGCACGGTCCGCCCCGCTCACTGACGTCACCTGGCCTTGCGTGCGACCGCTGCCACCGGCCGCAGGCCATCGCAGTCAGCTAGGAGCAAATAGCGAGCGCCGAATGACTCGAACCCAGGGTGCGACAATCGGGTGTGGTCAGAAGCCACGAACAGTAGCCATCAGAAGCCAAGAACAGTCCGTACCCGCTACCTATAGGTAGCGGGTACGCGACTATTACTCCACGCCGTTATCGTGGTAGCGGGTTGACGGCTATACGGCGGTTGAGAACAGTTGCTGTGGTTCCGAAGCGTGACTGGCGTGCCGCTGGTCTCCTCCGGCCAGCCAAGCGGCGGCGGCGGCGGCAGACACCGGAGCGGGCGACCTCACGTGACACTGCAGCCAGCCAGCCGGGCCCGTAACAGCCCCCCAGCCGCAGAACAAGGGCTTCTACCGGGCAGCAGGAAAGGCAGACTGAGGGCACCGCCTGGGTCACCCATGGCATGAATACAGTCTGGACCAGTCAGCATGACCCACCGACAGAGCGGTTCGGCCCGCTGCTGACGGGGTCAGGCCTGGCGCCCGGGGCAGACAGGATCGACCCTGGCCGAGTGGCAGGATCAGCCGGACCCCCACCCCTCCCCCTCCGTCGGGGGCCCGCATCCGGTCGACACCGGATACCAGTCCGATCCGGTCCGCGCCGAGCCAGCCGAACCACCCGGGTCGGGTACAGCCGTCCGATGTGGGCCGCAGGGCGAGCCCAGGCCAGCCGGACTGATTTCCAATGCCGCGTGACGCAGGGTCGGCGATACCGAACCGGAAATGCAATCAGCTGCCGTGTATTCCGGACACGGGCACGGGGCGAGCGATAGTGGTTTGGGGTAAGTGGTAACCGAACGCAGGCAGTTTGTCTTTCGCTGGCGATTTCTCCGGTCGAGACGCCAAGGTAGCATACAGAAGGTCCAAGTGATGAGAATTTAAATCTCCAAGACGAAAAAGTCGGAGACCGCCGCAATGACAGAGGAGCTCACCAGCCTAAGGTGAGCAGCCTGCAGCATCCAGGCAGCTGCCGAAGCTCGAGAGCTACCGAAACTTGAGAGCTTTTACATCCTGGCTTGTGATATGATGCCGCAACTAGCTAGGCAGTACCAAGAAAACAAACAAACACTATCAGTCACAGGAAACTGGGCGGCATTATCGCCGGGGAATCGAGACCACCAGGTCCTGTTCACAATGCCCCCGACCCGCTGACTGCAGACTGAACCAAAGCTCCTACAATCAGAAGCCTGTGTTGTGTGAATACAGCGACGCCATTTTTGTGGGTTCAATGGCTCAAATGCAAAGGTCATTTCCCATACAGTTATCAGCCTTGAGTCATTAGTGAAGGATGAATAACAGTGGTGCAGGTGGGTGCCCGGCTGATGAGTCGTATCTGCCTCTGGGGTGTTTCTTCCTCCCGTGCGTTTCCTTGTTTCGCAATGTCACTGTCTAGATCGTGATGATTGGAGGCTCTCACTTTCTCTGTCTGTCTGTGTGTCTGTTTGTCATGCTTCCACAAACAATCAGGTAAACCAAACAAGTCGAGACAGACTGCCGCCTGCATGGTTCCATCCCACAGGGAACTTTCCATCTCCGATCACACACAAACAACTGATGAGTTCACAAAAGTTGCATGCCAACCCAAGTTGCATGATATTCGTTGTTTTCGATTTATATAAGTTTAATTATAATTTGCACATGTTCAGTACCAGCTTACATGTGCAATGTCAAGCAGACATAATAGTCACCTAGTAACGGTATTTTTTAATATTATACATTGCGAATTTCAGACGCGCACGGTATGATAAATAGCAAACCATTCACCGGCAAAGTTCCCAGGAATTTCCCCTTGACTGCTTGCCTGGCCGGAGATTCTCGGGAATTCCGCGAGGAAACGGGGAATCGGGGGGATTATATAGTTTCATTGGATTTCACTGCGTGCAGCACCGACAGACCGCGCCGGTGGTGTCGAGGAAGTGGACAGAACATATTTTGTTCTGCAATGTACGTACCCCTTTTTATCGCAGAAACTACATGCTCAATCGAGTTGAAATTTGCCATTATTATTTCCTTTGCGCTCGCTCGTTCATCGCCAATTATGGCGCATTACTGGTTATAATCGAAGTTGCACCGAGTCCACTGACATCCATAGATACCTAGACCACCGACTCCCGCGCCGCATACGCCGGGCGGCCCGTTCCCACACTGTGCCAGCTGTTGGGGGGCAAAACATCGGCGAGCGCCATAGAGCTAATGTATAAATTGGCAAAACTTTAACGGGGCCCTGACTAAGCTGCGCGTAATAAATATGGTTGCCAAAGTTAGTATCATATTATTCGCTGAAGATTCTAGATTGATCCCAAACAAAATTTGCCATTGTATATTAAAAATTTGTCATTTATACATTAGTCCCTATGGCATAGTTTTGCCCCCCAGTAGTGTTGTAGCCTGTACCAGTGTCGGCGCGGCCGCCAGCTGGCGGTTGGCGGTCTAGGTAGTAATGGATGTCGGTGACCGAGTCTCCCAGAGTATTGTGAAGCAAAGCTCTAAATAGATCATGCGAGTGAGGTATTGTGGGATCTTCAAACAACTTAAGCAAGAATAAAAAGCTGTAGTTTATAATTTTAAAATCCTAAAATTGCGTTGAAACAAACATGTAATATCAGACCTGGCTTTATCTGCAAAAAAGGTGGAGCCTACAACAGGGAACGTGCATATTTTGATACTGATGATAAGAGCCAGTGAATCAGCGAAGTGTCTGCGAACGCCGTCATCAATCAGTAAACCCGCTGAGGAACACGCGCCTGTAAGAACGTGTAGTGTATGTAACGGTAAATGTTTGCTTGGATCGACAGTAATTTATGTCAGGGAGCGATAAACGACTAGCTTTTGTCCCCCCCCCCCCCCAAGCTGAAGACGATAGAGAGAACACACTGCGCTGTTGCTGACCAAACTGAACTGTGGCCCTGTGATAGTGCGGAGTGGAGGCGATGATAGCTGACTGCGGGGAGCAACATCCCATGCAGACTCCCTCTGCCGTGTCGGTGAGATGCAGCGGCATTCAAACAAAGAAGCCGTTTACTCGGCTGGGGAAGCCGTGCCAGTGCAGCGACGGCCAGACGCCAGGCCTTTGCAGTGCAGTGCAGCTGACTCTTAGATGCGCAGTTATAGGCGTAGAAACAGGGGGCGGAGCCGTGGCCCCCTCACTTTTCGGTCATTTTGTGTTGCTAAAATCCAGTGGCGGATCCAGGATTCTCATCGGCCAGGGGCTTCAGGCCCGAGGGCGGCATATTTTCCGGTGACGGGGGCGGCATGGTCCCAGAGGGCGCCCAAGGGGGCGGAACTAGCCGGCTGTTTACCCGAGGCCACTACTTTCATCTCCTTGGGGGGGGGGGGGTTGCGTCGGAAATTTCCTTCAGGGGGCGGCCATTTTTGCTTCAGGGGCGGCATTTTTCTTCCGAGGGCGGGTTTATGTGCCTCTGATAACATAATTTTGCCCTATAGAAGGCGGGATGATCCAGCGATGGATTTGCAGGCGCCTCGGCGCCTGCCAAATTCATGTACCGGCACCGAAGCCGCCCCGGGCGCCTTCGGCGCCCGGGCGGCGCACTTTTCATCGGCCAGGGGCCTTAGCCCCTACGGCCCCCCCCCTGGATCCGCCACTGCTAAAATCTGTTCTTGCATTTAGCTGAGATAAGTTTTTGATGGCAAAAGGTTCGCCAAGACCAGAAGAAAACTAATCTGCAAAGAAATCTCAAATAGGAAGCGTTGGCGTTTTCTCAAGACGAGATCAAATTCAACTGCACGCCCCACCCCCGCACGCACACGCACACGCACACGCACACGCACACGCACCCACGCACACGCACACGCACACGCACACGCACACGCACACGCACAACACACACACACACTTGTTTCGTGACGTGCCTGTGCTCAGTGCACACTGCTTCAACTCACAACTTAGGTAGGTTCACAACTTCACTGGCGGGATCCAGGGCGCATCAGGGGCCAAAAAAGCCCCCCCCCCCCCAACCGCCTTGAAATTTGGCGCAAACTTACACATGGTCCTTTGATCTGAGAAGAAGATTTATACGCAAACTTTTTACGTAAGCAAAAGTGTATCTTTAAAACGTCTAGTACCTATGGCATAAGAAAACAAAAATCAACTTTTTCGGGGTGATGCCCCCCCCCCCCCATAGCACCAAAAACTAAATACTAGATCCGCCAATGCACAGCTTTACCGCTACCAAACATCTGCATCGGCCATCGAGATACACTGACGTTAGTCTAATGAGGATATAGAAACGGGCGTTATTATATGAATTATATAATCACTAGCGGCACGGGCTTAAGCCTCCCCATATCGCCTGCAATCGGCGAAATTTAACACATTTTCCGATGCAGAAGGAAATCGAATCAACTTAAGCTAAGCCATGTATGTTTCAAACCGTTCAATAACCCGCGCCGGGCCGGTGCCACTTCCTCGGGCCGGGGGGGGGGGCGTTTCGACGCCCCTTCTAACTGGGCTCCTATGGGACCTATACCTACATAAACCAAAAACAGCGTTCGAGAACTCGTCAAAAGGGATTTGGAAACAGTTTCGGCGACACACTTTCTGAGGTCAATATTAGGGTCACCAAAGGTCATCAAGGCCAGATTTTCCAGTTTTAGGACTTAGCTCCAGATACCCCCAATTATCTTGGAAGCTATGATAGCTAGGAGCAAAAGGAATAAAGCAATCGAAGGCTATTGAACTTTACAATCGCCAACATGTCTTCAAATTTGAACTCAGGTCAGTAGTTAGGGCTCCAGAGGTCATCGAAAGTAAAAAAGACGTTTGTTTACAAAACTGTTTTCACGTATAACTGTTTACTTACTTAATTGAGATAAGGAAGTAAGTGTGACGCCATCAAGTTTTTCTCGTCAAGGCGTTTTGAATCATGCATATCATTACCAGCTAAGGTCAACCTTGAAATGTTACCTCAGGTCAAGGTCAAGTGGTGACCCAATAAGGTCATGTTACACATAGGGAGACGCGTCTTGACGAGACAAATACATAGGTGCTGCTGTCACTTCTCAATATGTATTTTATCAAAAGTTATTGACAAAAAGGTGTTGGTGACCTCGGATGACCTCGGCTGACCCTGTAGGGATACCAGAACAAAGATTGCACCTTGTTCTTCACGAATGGCCTATGATTACATCATATAGAAGGAATTGGGCTGATATCATGCGTATCCTCAGAATAAAAAGCACTTGAATATTTCCCCATTGACTTATAATGGAGAGTTAAAGAAATGGACCTGAACTTAGGTCGCCGACATAAAAAATCCGAGATAAACGAACTGTAGGTAGTAATGCTCGCATGAAATCCTGTGAGTACGAAACCGATCAGCCGAAAACTGTGGCTTTGATAGAACCGCAAACTTTTTTAGGTGGGGTCACATGACCTGGTCTGGTGACCTGACCTGACATGACTCATGCCAAAAAATAGCGAGAGCTGTACAAAAGATGAATGAACAAATACTGAAAATTTGGAGGCGCTAGCGCCGCCGTTTTCCCGATATCCAGGAAAACCTGAGGGGCCATCTAAACGCCCCCCCCCCCCGGCCCAGCGCGGGATAAGGTACAATAAAGCAAAATCCAATGAGTCTTCCAAAAATTTAGTTTGAAATCCGGACCTCCCCCTTTTAATTCAAGCCCCACCACTCCCCCCCTCCCAAATCAAAAACACACACACACACACCTGCAGCCCACTTTCTGGATCCGCCAGTGTATATAATATGTATGTGTCAATATGGGTTTCCATGCACGAGACTTTAGGAGCTACGGCTACGGTCGGCATATCCGCACAGAGTATCACGATCCAGCGGCCCAGCACAGGACTTAGCCTGCACAGGACTGCTTCGCTCCGCCTCTCTATAACCCGTTACCCGCTCCGCATAGAGCAGGGGCGGATCCAGGGGTGGCTGCAGGAGCCGAGGCCCTCCCCCCGCAAGGGCGCTCCACGGGCTGTCCGTCGCCGGGCGCCCGACAGCCCGTGAGCACTCAGCGTCCCTATTTTGACTACAGGGCGCTCCTCAGACCAACCAAGTTGTTGGAAGGCGCACCTAAATTGGCCTGCGGCCCCCTCCTTAAAGTCCTGGATCCGCCCTTGGAGGTGAGGGGCACGAATTCCACGCACAAAGTGACGTCACTGCGCCGCAGGTAGGCCGTCGCCGGGCCGTTTCACAGAACCGGGCGCACAAAAACGACGTAATGGCCCAGCTACGCGGCAGCGAGGAAAACAAGCCAGCTGTATGCCATTTTTTCCTACAAGAGCATGCCGCGATAGTGATGAAGTGATTATGACCTGTCTTGAATTACCGACTACCAAGCCGAGAGGCGAGACAGGATTAGTTTATCCACTCCACACTAAATACTTCATCCTTAGCACCATAACAATAGTGCAGCACAGTCCGGCAGTCAACTTACGTCTCCTGTTTTGTACAGACGTTCGGTCCTTCCAATGCTGTCGCGGCGGCAACCAACGCCAGCACGACCAGCAGCCTGATCACCCCTCTCGACATGATAGCGTCTCTGCAGCCGTGGCCACCACAGGGCCGCTCACAGCCCGCACGTCACACACCCAGACACCGCACTCTACGACACTGCGTGAGCGCTGGGCACGGGCCGCCTTCCCGTCGCGCACCCGACCGCTGCCCAAACCGTGACGTCAGCGCCACAGGCTAGAGCTGCGCACGGACCAAACGTGGACCTCGCCCAGCCGTAATGCCACCTCGCTGGTGGCGCTACGGCGGCTAAAGCTGACGGTTATGGACCAACAGACCCGGTCAGCTTTTGAAACCCGCGATACTTTTACAAACTTTGAGTATAATTTTCCTGAACTGTTTAGGTTTTTTGTCGAATTTACACACCCTTAAAATTTAAATACATATAATTTGAGACAAATATGCTGCATCTGAAGATTTAGCCAAGGCGAACGGTCTCGTTTCAGCACCTCTATTGGCTATTTAAAGCAGTGGGTTTCAAACAGCGGCGGATGCAGGATTTTCATTGAGGGGGCTGCAGGCCTGGGGGCGCCTTTTTTGGCAGCTGAAGGGGCGCCTCGTATTATTATATTTTGTTTTTTCCACCGAAAAATAGTTTTGTTTATTTTTGGGGGTAAAGACCCTAAATAACGGAAATCCGAGATAACCATTTGTGAAAAATGAATGACTTTGCCTCTTTAGATGTTTTTAATTTGCAATTTGCATTATAAACTAGGTTTATTACGATTTGTTCAACCATTAACGTTTTTCCACCAACAGTGGCGCGTCATGACGTCAATAAAACGTCATTATTCCCAAAGTACTACATCAATTTCATTTTGATTTTAGATTGAGAGCTCATTTCCGAGTTTCGGGGCGTCCTTCCGACGCTTGGGGTGCTTTTCGGGCATCAGTGCTCTCTCCCCGGAATTGGGGGCGCTCTCCATGGGTTTGGGGCGCCCTCTTTGGATTTTGGGGTGCCCTCTTCTCTTCAGACTCGGTGTGCCAGCTGCCAGCTTCGTTGCCCCCTGAATCCGCCCCTGTTTTCAAAAAGGGGTACTTACTTTAATCGGGGCAATGGTGATTGAGCAGCTAGAAGGAAACAATAGCTGGGTTGTTAAAGGGGATTATTTCAGAGATAAAAAGCGCCATCCTTGCGATGGCGTCGGCGACCAGATAGCCTCCTGTGTTGACAGGTAGCGACCAAAAACGTCTGACAAATTTATCATTTAGTTCCGCTTCCATATTTTTGAAGAAAAAATCCTTCAAACTGCTTGCATCACTAAAATAGGTTACCTGTGTATTGATGTACCTCCTACGTAAGGCAATAAGCCTACCAAGCCATCCACCACCAAGTATCTATCACGTATCTTCCCCGGCGCTCATCGGAGCTTTTCGTGCGACTACAACGCTAAACCAATGGCAGAGAGTGGTCGCAAAAATCGCCGACGAACGCCAACGATTGGTCGCAGGAATGGTCTCGTCCTGGTAATAGAATACACCAAATACAGTGGAAGGGTCGCGAAGTGAATAGCTACTAGAACCAGTCAAACCCGGTCCTCAGCGCACCCACCCCGGTCCTCACCGCATCTATCAGTGGCCTATTTACGCATCATACCCCGCATCATACCCGGGCCTATTTGCGCCTCCCGAGCCCGTCCGGACAATGGTCGCCTCCCGAGCCCGTCCGGACAATGGTCGCCGCCCGAGCCCGTCGCGGACAATGTCGCCTCCGAGGCCGCGTCGCGGACAATGGTCGCCTCGCGAGCCCGTCCGGAGCAATGGTCGCCGCCCGAGCCCGTCCGGACAATGGTCGCCTCCCGAGCCCGTCCGGACAATGGTCGCCTCCCGAGCCCATCCGGACAATGGTCGCCGCCCGAGCCCGTCCGGACAATGGTCGCCGCCCGAGCCCGACCGGACAATGGTCGCCTCCCGAGCCCGACCGGACAATGGTCGCCTCCCGAGCCCGACCGGACAATGGTCGCCGCCCGAGCCCGTCCGGACAATGGTCGCCTCCCGAGCCCGACCGGACAATGGTTGCCGCCCGAGCCCGTCCGGACAATGGTACGGACTACGGAGTACGGACCCCTTCGGTCCCGTTTAAACTGCCTCCGGCAACCCCAGGTAGACATTCCTGACGGGTGCGATTAGGACCGGGGTCGGCAGCCGAACGCGACTCGCTGGGGAGGGACAGATTTTGATCACCTGTCTATCTCCCGAACCAATTTAATTGTATAGAGACGAAATTTGCGGCAATCAAAAAGTCAAATATGAATATGAATATATGTAACAGTTGTATGGCATTGCTGGCCGACGGCAAGCTATCGGACTTTGGGTCGGACTACGGCCGGCCAAGCGGACAGACCGCCAGGACGGGTGTAGGATGTAGGTCAGTTATGAAAAAGTGTTAGCCTCTACCATGCGAGCGGCTTCTGTGCAATAATGGTGTCGGCATTGGTATACAAGCCAAATGTTCGACCAGTCTTAGATATGTGTTTGCCGTTTGGCAAAATCGACAAACTTACCAGCTTTGCTTAATTGAAGGGTTAGGTATGTGAAATACATGTGACCTTTTGCATTTGATTTAAGGGTAAAAAAGACAAATACAAATCAGGCAACCAACATGTTTTCAGCAATTTGTATGGACGTGAGGCCAGTGTTACTGGGAATGGCTGTGTTAAAGGACTTAAATGTGTTTAAGCTGTTGGTACGGCGACCAATTTCTGAGGGAAATAATCCCGTCGGCGACCAGCTTTATTTTTTTTAGCCCCAGAGGAAATGTTTCACCTTTCTGAAAGTTGTCAATATACGCCCCTTGTAGGAAAAATGAAGTAAGTGTTGTTGAAAACCATAGTGGTATTTGGTTCTCGAAAAGACACTTAGCTTTATATTTTTTGTGTAAGTTTATTATGTAATTATTAAGCTATAGACAAGAGGCACAATCCTTTTCAGATAGTTCTAGCAACTTGAGTTTACAAACAAGTGCCTATCTTGTTATCGCAGTTCGCACTCGCAGCAGGTAATTCAGCCAACTCACATGAGCCAAGGTTCAAGAAATAAAAGTCGTTTTTCTCGGAGGACCAACAATCTTGAAGTCGCTGTCAGCCAAGAAGCGGCGGCACTAGCCTAGATGCATTTTGCAAATTATAAATCAAATTGCTTAAAAATGGTTAAGTTTTGGGGAAAATGTTTTTAGTAATTTATACTTTTCAATAACGGCCAAAGAAAATGGGTATCTCAGTTCAAAACCAATACAGGGGAGAAACATTGACTTTAAATGATGGAGGACAATAAACATAATTATATCCCATATTCTGTTTTTTCTGACCCAGATCACTGGTTAAAGATGATCAAAAACCAATCGATGCAAAATTATGCTTAGTGGCCTTTTGCGGTAAAGTTAACTCGTTGGCGGGATATTTGTGTAGCATTTTGTGGATTGCAGTGCAGTGAATGTAGGTGCCATACCTTTGAGTCAGGGGTGCAGAATACGGATTCATCTCGATCACCTCACCTCCATCACCTCCACCTCCATCACCATCACCTCATCACCTCCATCAAAACTCGCTTCATACAGATGGACATTATGTTCATGCACAACCTGTTTCGCCACCGAATCGACAGTCCACATCTGGTCTCGCTGTTTCCTCTCCTCGTACCAGCCCGTCGCTCGCGACACACTGGTCTATTTTCACGAGCTTTCGCAGAGTGGACACAGTCAAAAACGGCTTTGTAGCCCGCCTGCCCCGACTGTGCAACCAGTTTCTGCAGCGGCTCTCCAGACCGCTGACTTCTTTATCTACACACTCCGAACTCACGCGTCGCCTTAATGCCCGAAGCCTAGGGTCTTTCATTGGATGGAATTTTTGCATTTGAAATGTAAATGCATTTGTAGGCACCTGATACTGTGTATTGTAGCTGGATACGTGATGTTGGTGTGTGGTGTGTGTGTGTGTGTGTGATTGTGTGCTGTGTGGTGTGTGTGTGTATGTCGTGTGTGTGTGTGTGTGTGTGTGTGTGTTCTAATGGGGAAATGTCAAAAGTGTGTGGGTGTATTGTGTGTGTGTCTCGACTGCAACCGTAATTGGGCTCAGGCCTGTGGCTGCAAGAAGTTAAATATTAAATAAATAGATCACCAAAATGGGAAACTATGCTTTAACGCCGAGAACCACGTCCTGAGACCAGGAGCATTAGTACTCATATCAACTTACATTTCTGTCCCTAGATGGCACCAGTAGCGACCGCCTGAAGGTATGCTGTATCGCATAGCCAAGCACTTCGGCCCGCGCAATAGGGGCGAGGAATGGGAGGGAGGGGCGCAAAGCAGCCAGTCATTAAAATATTTTATAGTTCTAAGTTTTGGCTCCAAACTCGAGTCTAAAAATAAAACTGATGGTCTTTCGACCACCATTTATTTATTTATTTATTTATTTTATTTTAGACATACAACGACATCCACAATACATTCGTGGCTTTTTCAATGCCGAGGTGACGGATGAAAAATGACACAAAAAAACTACTGTATTGGCAGGAGGACGGATCAGGGAAAGGATGGTTGAGTAGGTCACGCAGGGGCGTAAACACGACCTCAAGTTACTGGTTACACTATTGCGCTGTCCTAATAATACCCCCCCCCCCCCAAAAAAATAAATACAAAAAAAAACGAATTTAAGCCACTTCATTTTCTATTGCTTAGTTTTTTACCTTTTCTATTTCACTTGTATTAATTTTAGTCTATTGTGTACAGCTACACCATTGTAAACTGATGGGCTGTCGCGTCTCCCTTTGCCGATGACACAGCCTACATCAAAGCCTCATGTTGTTATAGTTTCGCCCATACCGGGGCACCACGGCTCCAGTGATAGCAGGGTCACCTTTGGTCGGTCGGAGGCCTGGCCAAAAAACATTGATTTTAGGCGTCCTCCTACAGAAGGCCAAAACTCATGTGAATGTTTATTTGTACATCAAGAAGTTATCGAAAACAAGCTACTTCATACTTATTATCTTATATTCTTTAAATACAAGTAAATGTGCTATTTTCAGTCGTTATGGCGAAGCCATGGCGCTAATGTATGACCCCTTGCTCCGCCCCTGTTCAGCCCCTAATCATTTTGGAAAAATCGAAACCGCTGCGTTCACTACTGCTTTATTGAGACTTGATTTGACTGTCAATAGACTCGGCTATTAAACTGAAGTCTCACGTTTTTCTTATTATTTTATGAGAAAAAAAAAATCAGAAGTTCTCAGATGTTTCAAAAACGGAATATGTATGATAAAAACTTGTTCGATGTATAGGTAGGTATGAGTACTACATTTTAAGTTGATACCAATAAAGCTGACTGACTTATGACCTTCCAAAGACAAAAATTCGATTTTACTCTCCACGGTATTTACTATGCATAACACATGCATTTCCGTTTCTGCTTTTTCTTCGAGCTCTATGAAACCAACATTGTTTTAATACGGTCATTATTCGCGCTCTAGACAATAAACGAAACGATAAACATGATTACAACGCCCAATGACCGTAATCAGCAGCACAGATATCATGATAACTGGATTGGACACTCAATTTTCGGCCTCTTATTGCAGAGCCGAAATTTGAAACGGAGCTTTTAACCCTCGCCCTACGGGGGTCCTAAAGCGACCCCCTGAGGCTTGTCTTGCATAACTAATTACACACGTGGCCGATCTCAATGAAATTTGTAGTATCTGATTGTACAACAATTTGGGGTAAGCTGTCTAACTTTTATTAAAATTTGTTGAGAAGTTTAGGCAAAAATGATGTTTTAGTGACGTCATGCATGTGGAAAAATGATAAATATTCGAAAAATGTAGAAAATAGAGTTTTGCAGCGAATTGAAAACATTAAATGTCAAAGATGTAAAATGTTAATTTCTTTCAAATGGCATTTTTTTTTGGTTTTTCACCCCCAAAAAATCCATAAATTTGATTTTTTATGGAAAAATCACAATTAAGCCAAAATTCTAAAAGCTGTTAAAAAACGGAATATATCTGAGAGAACTGAGTAAGAAAAATACTCAATCAAAATTTCAAAGCAATATTTCTCATTTTGATGGAGTGGTGGCTCACTAAGTATAAGTAACTCATGACGTTATTTTTAAAATTACCTTTTTGGGCCTTTTTTGACCAGATAAAAACAAATAAATACTTGTGTTGTAATTCTGGGACAAAACTGCCGTCTATAAAAATGTCTTTTAATTCCAAATGTATTTTAATTTTGCATTTGTATCGCTATTATGGACGTTGGATCGGTCGAGGTTGCTTAAGCCATCGGCCATAGCAATTTTCGTCGAATGTGACGATTTCCGTGAACCTAAGATTCATTTAATTAACCAGACATAAAAATTTGATAATGCGTCAGATAGGCTAATTCAACGGCCAACATTTGACGCTTAACCAACATTGTATTTGTATAACTTTCGTAATGACGCACGAACACAGCAAAAATCTTTAGTTTTGGATGAGGTCGATTTTGGCGTCATTTCACTTTGACCTGGAAGGTCACTCGTTGCCTGAAGACCTACAATGGTATCGTTAGATTCCTCAAATGACAGGCATGTGAGGCTTCGAACGATGATAGCGAACAGCCTGTTTTTTACCGCGTTGCTCTATGGTGCTTGGTTTGGAAGTTAAGCAGGGGGTCTTTTTAGGACAACCCGTAGGGCGAAGGTGAGAAAAGGTAGGGCGAGGATTAAGCTGATACACTTTATGTCTCCGCTTGTGGCGGATCCAGAGGGGGGAGGGGCATGGGGCCATGCCCCCCCCCCTTGGGCCTCGAGCTTGAGGGGCACTCTGGCCGCCTGAGGGGGCAC